>QNTS01002335.1:53422-97249 GCA_003317085.1 Hucho hucho | reverse complement strand
AATTTTTACGATTTTCTGATTTCATCTCTTCAGTTTGTGTTGGAAAGAAAAGGGTTAAAACTGAAGAGAAGAAAATATCCAATCAAAAGTTTCTTTGGTGGTCTCTGGGTAGAAACATTCTAACTCAGCCAGGCAATTGGCTAAGCCTTCAGAAGCTGAAGGCCTCTGCCATTCCATAGACTGTAAAAAATGTGGACGAAGCCATCGATGACATCGCTCCCTTGTTTCCTATGAGAATGCTCAGTGGCGTATTTGAAAATTCAGAAGTGTCATATGAGCATGTCACCATCTTGCTACATTGGGAGTTTTTGGAAACATTGCATGGGCAGTTTGAGTTACTCTCGGACAGTGGTTCCCAAACTGTGGCGCCCCTATTTATTACTATTATTATTTTTTCATTTTTTTAAGGAACTCAGACCGGCTTTCAACTTACTCTTAAAAGTTGTAATAGTAGAATACACAAGGTGCAATTTCGAAATTGGGTAGTTGTATCATCAGTTTTTCTCTTGTCATGTCAGTCATTGCGTACCTTAGAGAGCTATTTATGAATAACTAGCCCATGTCAACTAATGTTTTTTTTGCTCGTTTTTTTTGCCCATATACAGTATTTTGTAGTAAAGTTCGAGTTTCTCAAACGTCACATAAATAATAGACATGGCAAAATGTATAGAATGGCAAGAAAATTTGCTTAGGGCTAGGCGTCCGGTGAACTTCCGGTGAAACTGGAGGGCGCGCAATTCAAATCGATAATCATAAAAATTATGGATATTAAACATTTAGGTACATATCTTATATCGGTTGAAAGATTAAATTCTTGTTAATCTAACTCCACTGTCCGATTTACAGTAGCCATTACAGCGAAAGCATGCCATGCGATTGTTTGAGGACGGCGCCCCACAAAATATTTTTCCACCGGCACAGGTTTCATAAATTCACGAATAGCGATTTAAATATTCACTTACTTTTTGAAAATCTTCCTTTGATTTGTCATCCAAAGGGTCCCAGCTATAACATGTATGTCGTTTTGATCAAATACTTCTTTATATCCCAAAAGGTCTGTTTAGTTGGCGCCATCAATTTGAGTAATCCACTCGTTCAACATGCAGAGATAGGAATCTGAAAATCTGCCCCTAAACTTTGTTTCAACAAGTCAAAATACGTTTCTATTGACTCCTCAGATACCCTAAAATGTAATCAAACTATAATATTTCATACGGAAAGAAGTATGTTCAATAGGAAACCTATTTTAGCAGATGCGTTCTGTCTTTATCGCGAGTGCATACACAAATTTCCAAGACTGTCCTTGTACTAAAACTCATATTTCTAATTCGTTTTCGAAGTTACAAGCATGAAACCTTGAACATAGACTGCTGACACGCTGTGTAAGCCATAAGAATTGCATCCTGGGAGCTAGACTTCAGAATGCCCCTATACTTTCCATTGTAAGAGCATGTTCTCTCAAAAAAATATTCCGGTTGGTTTTTCTTTGGATTTCCTCCTACCATATCTATTGTGTTATAGTCTCCTACATTATTTTAACATTTCTACAAACTTCAAAGTGTTTTCTTTCCAATTATATGCATATCCTGGCTTCAGGGCCTGAGCAACAGGCAGTTTACTTTGGGAACATCAGTCAGGCGGAAATTGAGAAAATAGGACCCTAGCCCTAAGAAGTTAAACACTTCTTTCTGCATTCTCTCTGCACCCCATGGCAAAATGTGTAGAATTTCAGGAAATAAGCTTTAAACCTGCAACCTATTGTGTCAATAACAGTATGTTCCCGAATGCTGAATGGGGGGGCCTGAGTGAAAAAGTTTGGGAATCCCTGCTCCAGGAAGTGGCGTTGTAGGCTAGCAGAGTGCTGCTCCCTCATTGGGTGTCTCAATCGGAAGGCGGACCGAGGTACTGCATACTGCCATTAGCAACTACATTCTCATTTTAACTACATCTGTGTGATTTTTTAAAGCAGTGGATGGTCTTGGGGCTGGAACATAATTACAAACAATTTGTAGACTGCAAATTGATCGCAAGATATGTTTGACTAAAACATAATAATTTCAAACCTTGCTTACATTTTGTATACGATCACATTGGGTCTCTCTATTACGTGTGGGATTTCTGTCTTAAATTAAAATAACTTGGAGCTGATTTCCTGGTGTTGTTTTTTGTCTTTTATGACCCACAATAAAAATTCCACCCAAAAAATAATATATACAGTATATTTATATATATATATATTATACTCACACTGCCGGTCAAAAGTTTTAGAACACCTAGTCATTCAAGGGTTTTTCTTTATATTTACTATTTTCTACATTGTATAATAATAGTGAAGACATCTAAACTATGAAATAACACATATGGAATCATGTAGTAACCAAAAAAGTGTTAAACAAAAGATTCTTCAAATACCCACCCTTTGCCTTGACAGCTTTGCACACTCTTGGCATTCTCTCAACCAGCTTCATGAGGTAGTCACCTGGAATGCATTTCAATTAACAGGTGTGCCTTGTTAATTTGGGGAATTTCTTTCCTTCTTAATGCGTTTGAACCAATCAGTTAGGGGTGGTATACAGAAGATAGCCCTATTTGGTAAAAAAATAAGTCCATATGGCAAGAACAGCTCAAATAAGCAAAGAACAACAACAGTCCATCGTTACTTTAAGACATGAAGGTCAGTTAATCTGCATAATTTCAAGAACTTTGAACGTTTCTTCAAGTGCAGTCGCAAAAACCATCAACGCTATGATGAAACTGGGTCTCATGAGGACCGCCACAGGAAAGAAGACCAGGAGTAGAGGTCGACCGATTATGATTTTTCAACGCCGATACCGATGATTAGAGGACCAAAAAAAGCCTATACCGATTATTATTATTATATATATTTATTTATGTATATATATTTTTTTTTATATATATTTTTTTATATATATTTGTAATGATGACAATTACAACAATACTGACTTAACACTTAACTTAATATAATACAAAATTAATTTAGTCTCAAATAAATAATGAAACATGTTCAATTGGGTTTAAATAATGCAAAAACACAGTGTTGGAGAAGAAAGTCAAAGTGCAATATGTGCCATGTAAAAAAGCTAACGTTTAAGTTCCTTACTCAGAACATGAGGACATATGAAAGCTGGTGGTTCCTTTTAACATGAGTCTTCAATATTTCCAGTTAAGAAGTTTTAGGTTGTAGTTATTATAGGACTATTTCTCTCTATACCATTTGTATTTCATATACCTTTGACTATTGGATGTTCTTATAGGCACTATGCCAGCCTAATCTCGGGAGTTGATAGGCTTGAAGTCATAAACAGCGCAATGCTTGAAGCACAGCGAAGAGCTGCTGGCAAACGCAGGAAAGTGCTGTTTGAATGAATGCTTACGAGCCTGCTGCTGCCTACCACCACTCAGTCAGACTGCTCTATCAAATCATAGACTTAATTATAATATAATAAACAAACAGAAATATGAGCCTAAGGTCATTAATGTGGTAAAATACGGAAACTATCATTTCGAAAACAAAACGTTTATTCTTTCAGTGAAATACAGAACCGTTCCGTATTTTATCGAACGGGCGGCAACCCTAAGCCGAAATATTGCTGTTACATTGCACAACCTTCAATGCTATGTAAAATTCTGGCAAATTAATTCCAGTCTTTGTTAGGAAGAAATGGTCTTCACACAGTTCGCAACGAGTCAGGCGGCCCAAACTGCTGCATATACCCTGACTCTGCTTGCACAGAACTCAAGAGAAGTGACACAATTTCCCTAGTTAAAATAAATTCAGGTTAGCAGGCAATATTAAATATGCAGGTTTAAAAAAATATATATAAAAAAAAAAGTACTTGTGTGTTGATTTTAAGAAAGGCATTGATGTTTATGGTTAGGTACACATTGGTGCAGCGACAGTGCTTTTTTCACGAATGCGCTTGTTAAATCATCACCCGTTTGGCGAAGTAGGCTGTGATTCGATGATAAATTAACAGGCACTGCATTGATTATATGCAACGCAGGACAAGCTAGATAAACTATTAATATCAACAACCATGTGTAGTTAATGATTATGTGAATATTTATGATAAGTTTAATGCTAGCTAGCAACTTACCTTGGCTCCTTTCACTCGCGTAACAGGTGGTCAGCCTGCCACGCAGTCTCCTCGTGGAGTCTAATGTAATCGGCCATAATCGGCATCCAAAATAAAACCACCTGTGGGCCGCAAGTTGGGGAACCCTGTTTTAAAGTAATTGGTCTAAGGACGTACATCTGGTGAAATAGAAGCAATTATTGGTAACATGATTGTGTTTTTTTTTTTTTTTTTTTATACTAACAAAAATAAACACAACATGTAAGTGTTGGTCCCATGTTTCATGAGCTGAAATAAAAGATACCAGAAATGTTCCATACGCACAAACAGCTTATTTCTCTCAAATTTGGTGCACACATTTGTTTACATCCCTGTTAGTGAGCATTTCTCCTTTGCCAAGATAATCCATCCCATCTGACAGGTGTGGCATATGAAGAAGCTGATTAAACAGCATGATCATTACATAGTTGCACCTTGTGCTAGGGACAATAAATTTTTTATTTTATTTAACTAGGCAAGTCCGTTAAGAACAAATTCTTATTTACAATGACGGCCTACCCCGGCCAAACCCTAACCCGGACGACGCTGGGCAAATTGTGTGTCGCCTTATGGGACTCCCAATCACGGCCGGTTGTGATACAGCCTGGAATTTGCCAGGGTCTGTAGTGACGCCTCTAGCACTGAGATGCAGTGCCCTAGACCGCTGTGCCACTCAGGAGCACTTGGGAAAATGTGCAGTTTTGTCACACAACACAATGCCACACATTGGGTGTAATTGGCATGTTGACTGTAGGAATCGAGGGGCCTTGCTCCCCAGTGGGTGGGCCTGGCTCCCAAGTGGGTGGGTCTATGCCCTCCCAGGCCCACGCATGGCTGCGCCCCTCCCCAATCATGTGAAATCCATAGATTATGGCCTAATGAATTTATTTCAATGGACTGATATCCTTCTATGAACTGTAACTCAGTAAAATCTTTGAAATTGTTGCATGTTGCATTTATATTTTTGTTCAGTGTATATACCCATGAATATTGACCATTCACTATAATGGAGGATCCTGTTTTCTGCAAACAATGCCTGCAGTACCACGGTCAGCCTTCAACTTGAAATCCTCAATGTGAGGGTGCAGTTGTTCTTCCCTGTGCTATTCAACTGTATTAGAGCACAGTGTTTTGGAGTGACAGTGGAATGAATCACATTTTGACTTGCAATGGGTGGGACCATTGGGGGGAAAAAAGTGACCTGTCTAGGCCTTCGAGAAGGCCTAGACATGTCACTACTGAGAGCGCAAGAGAAAATATCAGTTGGGAAGTAGCCGTTTTCCCATGGTAAAGCAATAACGTTAGCTAGCTTGTGTTATAGTAGTGTGACTGGCGACAGCAACTGCAGCAGCTGTTATCAACTTAAAGGTGGATGTTTTTGCTAATTTGTTAGCATCACCCTTTTCAAGATGAACTTTCACATTTTGTTTACAATTGATCATGGGTAAGCATTTACAAGCATTTCACGGTAAGGTCCAGCTGTTTTATTCGGAGCATGTGACAAATAAAATCAAATTTTATTTCATCACCATCTGGTGAGTGGCACTTTTTTGTTGCAGCTTGCTGTTAACTATCTCTTTGAAAATAATGACTGTGAAACATTGTTGCATTTAAACTATAGATCACCGGTTATTGTGATGAGCGTGATAAAATATATTTACAATGGGAAGTAATAGCTGGTTTGTTAATTCCATTTTGAAAATGAAACATTTGTTCTTTTATATTGTTATGATTTCATGGGGCCTACTGGAGTGAATGGGCTGCTTATTCTTTAACGTTATTTGATGCTGAGTGTGCCCAAAACGGTCTCTCCTTCAGTGCCATGGAGTGGACAAGTATTACGGCGCTGTCCTTTCAGCACCATGAGCCTGTCACCTTTGATGTGACACTTGTTGTCACTATTGGTGATAGTGGTGTCCGGCTGTCATAGGTTGTGTAAACAGTGTGTTTTTTGTTTCACTGATCGTCACATGGTGTGTCCATGCCGGTTCTGACTCCAGCCAGGCCTGTTTCATTAATTCAGAATGTGATCAAAAAGCATTGCTCTTCACTAGAGCTAGAATGGTTCGACTACAGAAGATATGTCGGGCGCATTAAGTGATGCTATGTTTTCTGTTACTTTTGTTTTGCTTGATACAACATATTGGAATATTTTTGGTTCCTCTGAAGGCCTAGGTCCTATAGTCACAATTCAACACTGATTATACTGCTATGAGAAAATAGTGCGATCCCTAGCCTTGGAATTTGATGTTTACGTTTCTCTAGGGCACACCCACTGAAGCAGCTGCATTTCTTTCAACTCTTGTTTTTTAAAGGCAAAACATGCTGACAATCCACTCAAGTGATAAAACACATTGCTCTGGTTGTTGTCATTCTGTTTTAAACCTTCCTGCACTTCAGCCCACAGGGAGCCGTGTGTGTGTGTGTGTGTGTACAGCCTGCAGAGAGAGCGAAAGAGAGGCAGTGTGCTGGGTGCAGACTGTAGAAGCAGCTGCATGTCTGCACACCTCAACATTCCTCAGGGCTCTCCCTACCCAGCCATTCAGCAAACCCGCACTCCTCCACACTCTCTGCCCAACCAGTTGCCTTAATAAAACAGTCCTACTACTAATATTCACAATCCTTTTTTATATTTCTAAGTCACAAGCCCAGCCAGAAGACTGCTGAGTTGGCCATGTGGGGTGGAGTGGAGTTGAATGGAGAAAGGTGCTGAATTGAGGTTGACACATTTACTGGAGTCATTTGAATTTGATTTCAAATTGTGTTTTCTGTCCTGGCCTGAATGGGTTTTCTAATGTGTATTTTCACTAGTAATTAATTTTCAGTAAATTTTGTAAGCTGACCAAGTAGCTGTTTGTTCATACAACATGTGCAGTGTTTTCTCAAGTCTGTGGTACAGGATCTTGCAACACTGAAGACTTCCTCTAAGCAATGTCCATAAATTGTGTGTGTGTGTGTGACATGCATACTTACGGTCTGACATAAACAATTGCTCCATGTAGAATGTTAAGTTTACTAATGCACTCCCATTTTTATCTCTCTCACCTCATATGTTATTCCCTTCTGTTTCCCCCCTCTCTCTTTCCCCAGAAGCTACAGGAGGGTCCTACAGGCAGACAGGCTGGCATGGTGCCCTTGGTTATGCCCGTGTCAGTGCCAGTGCGTCAGGGTCAGACAGCCCCTCCGGGAACCTGGCTTTACGGGCGCCCCCCGGGCCAGCACCCCCTGCTCCTGCCCCAGCCCAAACACAAGCCCTCTGTCATCGTGGCCCGGCGCCGCTCCCTGAGGAACTCCCTGTCGGAAAGCTTCAGCCAGGTAGGTCCTGTTGCAGACCTGGGTTGTGTTCATTAGGGCACATCGTAGTAAAAACTTTTGCCATCCTCACAATTGTCTCACCAAAACAGGACGAGGAGAGCAACGCGGGACAGGACAATGATGGGAAATTGGCCAAGCACAAACGGCGTCCTCGTCCCGAGCCGCTCTTCATCCCTCCTCCCAAACCGACCACGTTCATCATTCCCTCGGTCTACTCCGCCATCACTCCCTACCAGAGCCACCTGCGCTCACCCATCCGCTTGCCTGACCACCCCTTCATAATGCCGCCCTACACCCCGCCACCAATCCTGTCACCGGTGCGTGGGGGCTCAGGGCTCTACTTCTCCACCTTCCTGTCCTCCATCACCACCAGCAAACAAACCCTGCAATCACCACACATTACACCCAAGTCGGTCTCGCGCAGCCTGCTGCATTCCAGTAAGTGTTATCATGGAGCCTCGAGGAGTGTCTCTGTATCCCTGTCTCTCTCTCTCTCTCTCTCTCTGCTTTTCACTCAATCACTTGTCTGCCTAGTCTTGCAGTCCTCTCTCTCTCTGTGGTGTAAAGTACTTAAGTAGAAATACTTTAAAGTTCTACTTAAGTAGTTTTTGGGGGTATTTGTACTTTGACTTCAATACATTTCTAAAGAAAAGAATGCACTTTTTACTCCATACATTTTCCCTGACACCCAAAAGTACTCATTCCATTTTGAATGCTTAGCAGGACAGAAAATTGTCCAATTCACACACTTATCAAGAGAACATCCCTGGTCATCCCTACTGCCTCTGATCTGGCGGACTCACTAAACACACGTTTTGTTTGTTGAAGTGTACCCCTGGCTATCCGTAAATAAAAAAAAACAAGAAAATCGTGCCGTCTGATTTACTTAATATAAGGAATTAGAAAAATGTTTTACTTTTGATACTTAAGTATTTATTCAAACCAAATACTTTTAGCCTTTTACTCAAGTAGTATTTTACTGAGTGACTTTCACTTTTACTTTAGTAATTTTCTACTAAGGTATCTTTACTTTTACTCAAGTATGGCAATTTGGTACTTTTTTCCACCACTGCTCTCTCTTCCTTTTTACTCACCACCTTATTTTTGTATGTCTGTCTAGACTTTGCAGCCAGCCTTGTCATTTTTGTTAGTGTTTCTTCTCTAGATGACCCCTACTTCCTATGTCGATCTTGCATTTTTGTATTTGTTCCTTTCTTTTCCTATGCACTGCATAGGAGAGGTGACGCAATGTATTTTTCTGTCAATAGTCCACTACTCTTAGGGCTGGTTTCCTGGACACAGAGTAGTTAACCCAAGTCCTAGACTAGCAAAGCACTTTCAATAGAAAAATCTCCCTTAATTTAGTCTGTCACACTATGGACCCTGGCCAAAAGTGTTGCACTACATAGGGAATAGGGTGCCATTTGGGACGCAGACCCACAGTCTTCCAGGGGTGAAATAGCTCCATGTCTACCTCTCTGTTTTGGTCTAGATAGTAGTGCCCTAAAGGCTCTGCCTTCCTTGTGTGTTCCACAGCCAGCTCTACAGACATCACACCCCCGGTCCTCCCTTTGATCACCGACGCCACACCTGTCAGCTTTGACCCGTGAGTACAAACCTCTGTGACACTTTACTCAAAGCCTGCCGGTATTATGCATTATGATGCACTTATAATGCATTGAAAGACTTGTCCTAAGCATTATAATGTTTTATGGCCCATCCAGTGCAAGAGACTAGCCACTAACCTTTTCAGTTGGTGGCACCAGCCCTTGATTTGTTTCCACCCCCCCAATTATTTATTTTGCCATCACGCAAATTGTACGCATATTATAAAATAATTGTAAAGTAATTTACAATGATTTATTAAGAAGTGTTATAGAATACTGAGATGGAATTCAATAAGTAAGTTGTTCCATCTAACATGTCCAAACACTAATGCATGGGGGAGAGGGGGAGGGGGTGAGTGGCTCACTCATTACAGCAGCCGGCCCCAGGGAAAGGGGCACAGCGGCAAGGCAGACACTTTCATTACAGGAGTAATTAGGTTAATGCACTTTACTGTTTGACCAAATCATGGTTTTATCCGTCCAAAAATAGGACGTTTGGATTTAGGTGACCAGATACAATGTGCAGCTTGCACCGGTGCTTCAAATATTTTTTTTTTACTGGCACTGCCAAGTCAAATGGTAAAAAAATGCAATTATATTAAATGTTTAAATCCTGGAGCCCTGCCATTGCGTAATGATCCAGGCAAAACATCCTTTAAATTACATTTACATTTAAGTCATTTAGCAGATACTATTTTCCAGAGCTACTTACAGTTTGTGCATTCATCTTAAGGTAGCTAGGTGAGACAACCACATATCACAGTCATAGTAACTACATTTTTTCCCTCAATAAAACAAAGTAAGAAAAGACAAGTGCGCGTGTTGGTTATGGTTCTCCGTAATGGATGTAAAATCACCAGCAGAATGACCAGTGCTATCTATCTTAGACATTATGCCTTCAGGGGACACTTATCTGTGTATCTATCCAAACAGCATGGTCCCCATGGAGAGAGCCTATAGCAGAACTTCAGACTGGTATTGACACAATGGCTGCTGATTTCCTAATATTTCTCTCTCGCTCCCCCCTCCACTCTCTCCCTCGCCCCTCTCTGTCCCTCTCTCTCTTTCTCTCTCTTTCCACCCCCCCTCCATCCACCCTCTCCCTCCCCAACTTCTCCCTCTCCCCCCTCCCTCCAGGCGTATTAACATTGGTCTGCAGTACCAGGCAGAGGTGCCAGAGCTGCAGCAGGACCCCTCGCTGATCCAGTGGGACCAGCACAAGGCTGACCTGGTCTGGCTCCCCATGAAGGAATCCCAGCTACGCCACGCAGTGCAGGAGTCTGGTAACTATACTAGACTAAGGCGGTATCCAGATTGACATACCTTCATACCGACCTTGTGCCATCCCAGGATATTTGGTAATACCGGCACTGAACACAAGGGGCGCTTTTTTCAAACCCTACTGAGCCTCTGTAATCCGAATGTTAGCAATGCTAACAAGTACATATAAATACCCATAGTGAATGATTGCAATGCACTCGTTAGCATTTAGCTAACATTTTATACAGTCTCTGACAAACTATTTGTAGGGCAGACATTCCAGATTATAAAGTTTTACAAGTAACTCAAAAATGCTACGCAGTTTGCTGCACGCACAAAATACATATTAACCTGTTTGGGATCACCAGACCACTAGCGGTCCACCTACGACAACATCCGGTGAAATGCAGAGCACCAAATTAAAATAGTAATATTAAACATTCATGAAAATACAAGTGTTGTACACCATTCAAAAGCTTAGAATCTTGGTAATCGAACCGCTTTGTCCGATTCACAATAGGCTTCACGGCGAAAGCATAGCATTTGATTATCTGAGGACAGCGCCCCGCATACTTCCTGCATATAAATATATTTCAAACCAGCACAGGCGTCACAAAAATCTAAAATAGTGATAAAATAAAACACTTACCTTTGAAGATCTTCCCCTGTTTGCAATCCCAAGGGTCCCAGCTACACAATAAATGGTTGTTTTGTTCGATAAAGTCTCTTTATTATCCCAAAAACTCAGTTTGGTTGGCGCGTTTTGTTCAGTAATCCACCCGTTCAACTCGTTCAACATACAGACAAAAGAATCCAAAAAGCTACCGATAAACTTCGTCCAAACAAGTCAAACCACGTTTCTTAACTTCTTTAGGAGCGGTGGTGCGCTAGCGCCGCCGTCCCGACACTACCCGGTGAAATGCAAGGCACCAAATTCAAAATCCAAAAGTTGAATTATTAAACATTCATCAATATACAAGTGTTTCATAGTCATCAAAAGCTCTGCTTCTTGGCAATATCACAGTGTTGTCAGATTTCAAAAAGGCTTTACGGCGAAAGCACCACATTTGATTGTTTGAGGATAGCACCTCACATATTTTTCCCATTACCATAAATTCATAAGCCTTCACGGTTCACAGAAAACACATTTCACAGCGAAAACAAATCAATTACCTTTTGAAGAACTTCTGCTGAGGGTTTCCCAAGTGTCCAACGAAGACAATCCATGGTTCTTTTGTTAGAAAAAGTAATGTATTATATCCATAAATCTCTGTTTGGTTGGCGCGTTATAATGAGAAAATACAGCGTCGACTCGTCCATTGAAACGTGAAGAGAACTCGTTCAACTTATACCTATAAACTTGTCCAAGAACAATCAAACATAATTGTAAATGTGTCCTTAGGAACACTTTTATGTATATATAGTATAATATTTCAACCGGAATATAAACTGGGCGATAAGAAAGAAAAAAAACACAGAGCGCGCCAGCCGGGAACGCGCATTCTCTACTGTTGACATCTGTGTGACCACTTCCTAATTCGTCTTCTTCTACAATCTAAAAGCAGCTAAAAAGAATCAAAACACTGTCTCGAGACTGTTGACATCCAGAGGAAGCAATAGGTACTGCATTCATATGCCCTTATATGGGCATTTTCATAAGGGAGGGGTTCCAAATGAGGCAATGTGTCAAAACCACTTTTTCCAGGACAGAAATTCCTCAGGTTTTGTTATACTCACAGACAATGTTAACAAATGTTAACACTTTTAGAAACTTCAGAGTGTTTCCTATCCAATGGTACTAATTATGTGCATATCCTATTTTCTGGGCCTGAATGGGAGGCATTTTACTTTGGGCACGCCAGGCTCTCCAAAACCGTCACCTCGTGCGCTGCTCCCTAAGAAGTTAACAATCCTCAGGTACCCTAATATGTAAATAAACGATAATATTTCAGACGGAGAATAGCCTGTTCAATACCGGAGATAAATAACAAAGAGTGCGCCCTCAGTCACGCTCGCCACAGGACTACAGACCCAAGGAGGAACCCAATGATAAACTACAGCTACTTGTTCATTTTTCAAAGAACAAGCCTGAAACCTTGTCTAAAGACTGTTGACATCTAGTGGAAACCATGCAATCTGGGAGCTATTCTTTTCAAGCTTGATTTTGCAAGAAGCTAACCACTTAGCTAGATAACTGCAGAGAATTTAACACATTTTAGACAGTTAACCTAATAGTTATAAGATATCTGGCAAACATTTCATCGTGAATTCCATACTATAACTAGATCACCTGGCGCGTGCACAACAGTGAGTGACTTACAAGGCTCCGGTCTCTCAATGTTTTGTGGTTGTAAACAAACACCATGTGACTGGGGACTACCGGTAAGCTTAATAAGGAAAATTAATGTGACAGGAGAAATGAAGATTGTGATCTGCTTTATCTTCTAACGTAGTTGACTGCAGGTACTACTTAAAGTAGCTACAAATATACAGATAGTTCATTCGGAAATTATTCAGACCCCTTGACTTTTTCCACATTTTGTTACGTTACAGCCTTATTCTAAAATAGTTTTTTCCCCTCGTCAATCCACACACAATACCCCATAATGACAAAGCAAAAACAGGTTTTTAGATTTTTTTGCAAATTTATAAAATAAATAAAACTGAAATATCACATTTACATAAGTATTCAGATCCTTTACTCAGTACTTTGTTGAAGCACCTTTGGCAGCGATTACAGCCTTGAGTCTTCTTGGGTATGACGCTACAAGCTTGGCACACCTGTATTTGGGGAGTTTCTCCCATTCTTCTCTGCAGATCCTCTCAAGCTCTGTCAGGTTGGATGGGGAGCGTCGCTGCACAGCTATTTTCAGGTCTCTCCAGAGATGTTCGATCGGGTTCAAGTCTGGGCTCTGGTTGGCCCACTCAAGGACAATCAGAGACTTGTCCCGAAGACACTCCTGCGTTGTCTTGGCTGTATGCTTAAGGTCATTTTCCTGTTGGAAGGTGAACTTTCACCCCCAGTCTGAGGTCCTGAGCACTCTGGAGCAGGTTTTCATCAAGGATCTCTCTGTACATTGCTCCGTTCACCTTTGCCTCGATCCTGACTAGTCTCCCAGTCCCTGCCACTGAAAAACATCACCACAGCATGATGCTGCCACCGGCATGCTTCACTGTAGGGATGGTGCCAGTTTTCCTCCAGATGTGACGCTTGGCATTCAGGCCAAAGTTTTCAATATTGGTTTCATCAGACCACAGAATCTTGTTTCTCATGGTCTGAGAGTCCTTCAGTGCCTTTTGGCTAACTCCAAGCGGGCTGTCATGTGCCTTTTACTAAGGAATGGCATCCGTCTGGCCACTCTACCATAAAGGCCTGATTGGTGGAGTACTACAGAGATTGTTGTCCTTCTGGAAGGTTCTCCCATCTCCACAGAGGAACTCTTGAGCTCTGTCAGAGTGACCATCGGGTTCTTGGTCACTTCCCTGACCATGGCCCTTCTCCCCCGATTGCTCGGGGGAGAAGGCGGACAGCTCTAGGAAGAGTCTTGGTGGTTCATAACTTCTTCCATTTAAGAATGATGGAGGCCACTGTGTTCTTGGGGACCTTCAATACTGCAGACATTTTTTGCAGATCTGTGAGTTGACACGTCTCGGAGCTCTACGGACAATTCCTTTGACCTTATGGCTTGGTTTTTGCTCTGACATGCACTGCCAACTGTGGGACCTTTATATAGACAGGTGTGTGCCTTTCCAAATCATGTCCAATCAGTTTAAATGTACCACAGGTGGACTCCAATCAAGTTGTAGAAACATTTCAAGGATGATCAATAGAAACAGGATGCACCTGAGCTAAATTTCGAGTCTCATAGCAAGTGTCTGAATACTTATGTAAATAAGGTATTTCAGTTTCTTTCTTATTCGCTTTGTCTTTATGGGGTATCGTGTGTTTTTTTTTCTCTCCATACATTGTAGAATAAGGCTGTAACGTAACAATGTGGAAAAAGTCAAGGGGTCTAAATACTTTCCGAATGCACTGTATATAAAACATTTTTTTTTTAGCAATAGTTTCAACGGAATTGATTGAAAAACCATACCGACGCTATTTCCAAATACTCCGGTATACGATATACTGCCCAAGCCTAAACTTTGCTGTCCCTTCCTCAAAGATTATAGCCATCTAAATTTGTTTTCACACTATAGGGCCATGTTGAATGCATAGTCAGGCCAGCTCAGCACAGCTTAGCTCGACTCAGCTTGGTATGGCACTGTAGTGTGAGCGGTAATAGAGCTTGCTTTTTGTATGAAACTTAAAGTATGCATATTTGAACAACCTTTTTGCTCTCTGTCAATTTTTTTTGTCTCTGTCTATCTTCTCCACCCCTCCTCACTTTCTCTCTCCCTGCACCTCTTCCTCCCTGCCTTCCTCTCTCAAAACTGCCTCACTCTCCCCCCTAGTGGATGACCTGATGAGCCTGGCCTGCTCATGCGCTCTGTATGGCGGAGGCACCAATCAAGAGTTGGCCCTTCACTGTCTGCATGAGTGCGGGGGCAATGTCCTTGTGAGTACAGTGACTCACCCAGTGATATAACCGAGTAGTTTACAATGACGCTGCCTCCCCTACGCTTTCAGAATAATCCATTGTGGCAAGTTTATCCCAGGCTGTGTCCCAAATGGCACCCTATTCACTTGATAGTACATTTCTATGGCCCCTGGTCAAATGTAGTGCACTATATAGGGAATAGGGTGCATCTTTGGGAAACACCCTGGTGATGAAATGTGTTGTGCTCCCCAGGAGGCCCTGGAATTCCTGCTGCTCAAGGAGCCCATTTTCTCTAAAGGCCATCACCTGGCAGACTATCACTACTCAGGTGGGGACATTGTTTTGTTTCCTCATGCGCTTCTTCCTGAAGCGTGTGCTTGTTGAAGGGGAGAAGGGGCAGGGGAGTGACGGAATTCATTCACCCCCCCCCCCCCCCCCCCCCCACACACACACCGTGTGACCTCATTGACAGTATGGTGAATCATTTCCCTCCCAGGATCAGACAGTTGGACTCCCTCAGAGAAGCGCTACTTCAACAAAGGCATCTCTGCCTACAGGAAGGACTTCTTCATGGTGCAGAAATTGGTACGCCCAATTCGAATCAGGCCATGTCGGCCATGACAGTTTCACCACATGGCATGAATCAGCATATTATCACTACCTGGGCAAACAGTGGGAGTACCATTAGAAGTGAATAACTTTCTAATAACTGTGTCTGTATTTCTATGTGTGTACGGAAATGAGGGGAGAGGAAGAGTATAATGAATACCATTGTCTGTGTGCGTGTGTGTGTTGTCGTACCGTATACAGGTGCGGACTAAGACAGTGGCACAGTGTGTGGAGTTCTACTACACGTATAAGAAACGGGTGAAGATCGGTCGCAGTGGAACCCTTACCTACGGACCTCCAGAGTCACCAGCGGCGAAACACACAGAGGCAGTATTGGATGTCAAAGTAGGGCTTAGTTAATGAAAACAAATATAATTAAACAAGTTTCACATTACTTTGATTAAGATGAACATTTATTGTGTTATATGCCAACTCAGGGAGAAGACAACAGGAATTGGGAAGGGGCATGTGAACAAGGTAAAGATGGCAGCCAGTTGAGGGTTAACCAGACACTACAGGCTCACGACAATGTAAGTGCTAATTTTCACTTGATATTACATATAAAAGTGTTTGTTAAACTCTTCAACCACTTTGTATCATGTTTATATCCATCCCATACCGGTATATCCTATGTCTATACTTGCTATCATATGTTCTTTGACCAATGATCCACCAACAGTGCAATACAACACTGGTATGACAGACTAACACAATGAAATGTAATGTTGGGCCCACCAGGCAGGAGTAGTGCTAGGACACAAGGACCATGATGCTGTACAAAAGGTGGGGCCTCACCAGCCAACCCCTCCCTCTGCACTCCGAAATCCTCGTCCCGAGTCTGCAGGGAAGAAGAGCAGAGCGCCCCCAAAGCCCCCGGGCGACCCAGAGGGCGTGTTCCCCTGCAAGAAATGTAGCAGGTCAGTGTGTTTGTGTGTGTCTGTCTATGTAAGAGTATGTTTATATGTAATGTATCTGCAAACTGATACACACACTCCACCATGCAATCCTACGACCATTAACAGTTTCCCTATAACAGTTTTTATAGTGTAGGAAACCGGGTGAAAGAAAGGGATTGACCAAGAGTATTATAAACCAGGCATCTCTCTTAGAGACCAGTGTTCACTGGAAACATCCCAGACTGTTGGGGCGACAATGGAGACAAAAGCCATTAGTGGTATTTCAGGTTGTCTTTGTTGCAGTTGCGCTGCACGGATAATCAGATTTTACACATAGGGATATGCACGGTTATTGGAATATTTGACTATCCAAAGAGATGTTAGTATTTGATTACTTGGGAGAGGATACATTTTTGAGACCAGAAAATATAGGCACATTTTTAACAATGAAAAGGCTTTGTCTAAAATGAAATACAATTATTATCTATGTGACATTGCTACATAGCCTACAAGGACAGACCATCACATTCGAAATTGTAATAAAACAGTTTTTATGAGTGCACCCCATAAAAAAGACACTGGGAGCCTGCACACGTTTCGCATGTGCAGCTTGTTGTCATCGGTCAATCAAAGCGGCGCTACAGTCCATGTGTAGCATGTGAAGTGGGTGATTTCTAATAAATGCAAAATGTAATTAAAATGACAGAAATAAGTTGGCTAAATGAGAAGGAGTAGGCTACAATGATCAACCAACAGGTAGGCTGTTGTTTCATATGAATGGAGTTGTTGTAGACAAGTAAGGGGAGTGGCAGATATTTTTTTTGATAGCGCTACAGACGGCTACATCGGTCCGCTAATACAGGGGTACAGCGCACTGTCTCTAATACAAACCCTGTATTAGCAGTCTGCAGCACTAGTTTTTTGCCTTAGAACTACGCAGCTGATTTAAATAACCAACTCGTCATCAAGCTTTGATTATTTGAATCAGCTGTGTAGTGCTAGGACAAAAAACAAAACATGTACCCAGGGGATGGACCCAGGACCGAGTTTACGAACCACTGCGCTAATACAGGACTAGTAAAGGCCCAGTGCACTACTTCTGTCAATAGCCGCTAATACACGACTAATAAATTTTTTTTTTAATTATTTATATTTGTTTTATATTACAATTTTTTTTTTTAGGGGGTGCTGCAGTACTCTCGGCACCTTACTTCCCGCGGCTATGAGCACAGCTCACTGTCGAGTCGTGTGAGCAAGTCTCCATTGAAGTAAAACATTTGAAATTAAAACATTTATTTCGACTTTCTGGATATCCAAAAATGTCATGATATTATTCGAATAGTGAAATCATTTCAAATGCCCATCCCTATTACAACACCTGGAGAATAATTTACGTCTCAGTAACCATATTGATATGGTATAGCAATCTTCTGAGATGCACAGAGCGATGACCTGGAACACCACCTGTGTGCCTGTAGGTTCTATCCGATCCATATCATTCTCTCTCTCTCTCTTTATATACACTACAATACCAAAAGTATGTGGACACCTGCTCGGCGAACATCTCATTCCAAAATCATGGGCATTAATATGGAGTTGGTCCCCCCTTTGCTGCTATAACAGCATCCGCTCATCTGGGAAGGCTTTCCACTAGATGTTGGAACATTGCTGCGGGGACTTGCTTCCATTCAGTCACAAGCATTATTGAGGTCGTGCACTGATGTTGGGCAATTAGGCTCGCAGTAGGTGTTCCAATTCATCCCAAAGATGTTCGATGGGGTTGAGGTCAGGGCTCTGTTTAGGCCATTCAAGTTCTCTAGCAGTGCCGAAATTTGACAACCAGACTTGTTGGAACGGTGCCACGTTGAAAGTTACTGAGCTCTTCAGTAAGGTCATTCTACTGACAATGTTTGTCTATGGAGGTTCCATGGCTGTGTGCTGGATTTTATACACCTGGCAGCAATGGGTGTGGCTGAAATAGCCGAAACCACTCATTTGAAGGGGTGTCAACATACTTTTGTATGTATAGTGTATATAGCTCTCTGGGTTCTATTGTTCATGTATCTGACCTTTGACCTCCAGGGTGTTCTACAAGGTTAAGAGCCGCAGCGCCCACATGAAGAGCCACGCTGAGCGGGAGAAGAAGGACGCCGCGCTCAAACTCAAAGAGGAGGAGGAGCGGGTGACCCTGGCGGTGGCGGCAGCCGAGGCACAGGCCAAGGAGGCAGCAGAGGCAATGCAGAATGGGAATGAAGCGGGAGAACAGGATGAGGTCAGTGATGAGGGTGTGCCTTCAGAGGAAGAAGATGAAGAGGACGAGGATTGGCACTGAGAGAGGGAGAGAAGGGGAGAAAAGAGTGGGGGTGGGGGGGGGATTTGGGCGTGAGGCAGAGAAAGAGGGAAGGAAAGAGAGATCCCACTCCTTTAAAAACACAGTTCAAAGAATCTTTACCTAAGACCATGATATTGAGTATGGTGGCGTTCCAGGTCGTTCATGTATCTGTAGATTATCAGATCTTATAACACCTGGGGAACTGTTAAACATCTAGTAACCACATATTAATTTGATATAACAATATTCTGAGATGCTCATCGCGACTGCAAAAAAAGAATACCTGGAACATCCACTTTGTCAGTGCCACAACTTCAGTTTGCAGATAAGTCTTCCTTTTAATCGCTTTTCGCACTCCACATCTTTACTTTACACAAGGAAATATATTTTTGTAAATGCACTTATACATTGTAGTCCATTGATGTCTCTTTTATATCCCTTATTTAATTGAATATCTGTATTGGAATATCAATATGGCTATTTCATTGTGTGTACTTTTTAGGCTTTTGGTTGTTCTTAATAGTTTGTACTGCAGTGGATGTTTATAACAAACTAGCTATACTCAGTGGATAACTGTTTTGCCTTACTAAGTCATGATCAAAGAGACTTTTCACATAATCGGTCTGTTTTCTAAAATTGGGGATAATGTAGATATGACCTTTTATGAATTCTGCTTTGCTTTTAAGGTAAATATTGTGGAGAAATGTTTAAGAATTGTCATCCAACTCTAAGGTTGAATTGCACATTTATACTACAAAGTAAGGGACCTTTCAAATGTAATGTACGGAAGTCCAGAGGACATATTCATGAAAAGATAATTCCCTCATCATGTCCATCACAACTTATTTAGCTCATGATCACAACATAACAAGTTGCTTTGTTGAGATCACAAGATCATTTTCTCATGATCATGACATAACACAAAATGTTTGGTTGAGATCATGAGATAAACTCCATAAATAGAAGTGGACTTATTGATGATAGATTGACAGTATGGCTGAGGCTGCAGAGCCCGCAGTGGATTCAGCACGTTTTTATTCATTGCTACGGTAAGGGATGGTACATTTCATGCTAAATCATGCATTAATTTGTGTTTGGAGCTTATTATCAGTTTATAAGTTAGAATGTTATCAAGCTTAAATGCCCTTTACCTTGAGCTAAGAGCTCTTGGGGCATCTAAGACCCTTGTGTGGCATTTAAGCCCAGAACAATGCCTGAAAGGCAGTTTTGTCTCCCAGGCTGTGTGCTACCCCCAAGACCACAGCCAGTGCATGCAAACAACAACGCAGTTAACTTGGCTAGTCTTGTGGGTGCGCTAGCTAGCTAGATAGTCGTGTTAGATAACAAGCTGGCTAGCAAGCTATGTTAGCTTTCATAACTGATATGCGTATAATTGAAAGGGACACTTCATGTTTTGTGGATAATATTTACATTTACAGAGTGGGTGAGCTCCATTCCTGACAGGCTGATCAGATTTAATTTCCGCCCCAGACTACCAAGCTAACTAACTAGCTCACAAGACTAGGCAAGTTAGCTCCATTGTTCCTTGCATGTGATTGGTTGTGGCCTTGGGGGCGGCACGTAGCCTGGGAGACAGCTGCCTGCCAGGCATCGTTCAGGGCTTAAATGCCCAGAATTGCAATCAACGCAGCCACAGGGCTCCTTGATGAAGTGGTTATCATGCATCTGAACAAATGAATGGATGACGCATGGTACTTTTGAATATCTCTTGATCTCGACAAAACAACTTTTGTCATGTGATCATGAGATAAATAAGTTGTGATCGACATAATGAGGGGAAAAAAACTTAATTCATAATGCCCTCCCTGTACTTCCGTAGTAATGTGTCTTGTGTAAAAAAATATATTTTATAAAAAGTTATATTGAAAATACTGCATTGCAAATAATGTTGCCAACATTTAACTAATCAATAATGTCAACTGCCGTTGAATTGAAAAAGTTGATTAAAAATCTATTCAGAAACTATGGTTTCTGTCATTCCCCGAAGAGGTCTTATTTAAGCTTTGTATAATTTCCTCACATACAACAGGGTGTATTAATAAGTACACTCTGTAGCAAAATGTTTTGCAACAGAAAATGTTTGCAATGAACTAGTTTCTTATTGGACAAATTCAGGTAGGTAACTCCCTGTTTCAGCCCGTATACTTCCATTTGGTTCCTGGTTAATACACTCCAGTATGCTGTTAATGCAAGAACCAGTAGAGGGAAGCAGTGCTTCAATATCATCAATGGGCAATAATCCCTCCAATTTACAATACAAGAGCTTGCCCTTGGGTTTCAATACATATGCTATATTATGAATACCACACAAAACGATACAAATAATAAGACAAATCAATAAATAGCATAATCGTAGTGAATGTCAAGTGACTTGACCTGACACATAACAGAAATGTTGATACAACAAAGTTCCATATCTTTTTTATTTACAGAAATGTGGTTTAGCCTGTTATTTCAACCGTACCCAGCAACTATTTCTTTATTGGTGTACATAAGTCCAATACACACATCTGTCAATGACTGTAGAAGAGATAAAAGCATTGATTAACCTTCTATTATAGACACATTGTGTTATTTGCATAGAAAATTAACAAAATAGTAAAACATGATTTTTAACCTGATTTTCCAAAACCTTTCAATTGAATTCAGAAAAATATCTATTGTTCTCTGTAAAATGTCGATTGTATGAATCTGAAACTTGTTGATTGATTGAATCACTTATGCATCTCGTTAATTATGTTGTTAGACGTAAAAAAAATAACTTTACCTGTCTTTATTTTGGCAAAATAACTTGTGTTTCGGTGTCAAGTGTCAATCATAGAGAGAAATGAGAACTCTAGATGGATATAACTTGTTTTAGTATAGACATTGCCATTGAGGGCTTCCACAATTTGGTGGGGATTCCTATGCGTTGGGAGTGATCAGCCAATGATTAAAGAGCATTGTATTCTTCAAATTGGGTTGACTATGGTTTGGAAACCAAAGACTAAGGTAATATCCAGAAGCCAAGACTTATATCAGGACAATGGTCCCAAGATCCAGACAAGTTAAAGGAGAACTGCCTCCTAGATCCAACTTTTCTGATTATAAAACGGCCAATGGGGCATCGATATGAGTCAGAATTGTCAAAATATACTACAAAGTTTAAATAGGATAATTTGGGTCATAAAGTTAGTCTTGTCCAAAATGAGATTTGGAAGTGGGTGGGTCAAGACAGGTATGGATGGGTTGGGTATGGATTACTTACATGCCTATTTTTGCCAATGATGTCCAATTGCCCAGAGACAAAAATGTGTGATCAGCTATGTTGTGGTCATGTTGTCAAGTCTGCAACGCACGCACACTTGCTTGCAGAGGAGAGAAAATGGGCTCCCATAAAGTTTGTGTAAACTTCTAATGCATTCAACAATATT
The DNA here is from genome assembly GCA_003317085.1 of Hucho hucho. Lineage (NCBI taxonomy): Eukaryota > Metazoa > Chordata > Actinopteri > Salmoniformes > Salmonidae > Hucho > Hucho hucho. The sequence goes on along the minus strand of QNTS01002335.1, from coordinate 75,119 downwards.
GCACAACATGGCAAGGAAGGAATTGCGTACATAAAAGTATGACGGGATGGCTGTGGCTAGTGTGGTAAGTAGCTAGCCTAGTTATAATACTATCATGCTGTGATGTAACTAGCTAAATACACAGCCTCTCTCTAATGTGATGTATGGAAGATTTGCATAGGTAACGTTGCACCTGACGATAAGGTTTGTAGGATGTAACGTTAGCTAGCTTGCTATCGATAATGTTTCAACTCGAACTGGCTAGCTAAGAAGATCCCTGCTAGCTAACATTAGCTAGCTAGCCAATTTATTACAACTCGGACTAAGACATTGAAATGAACCCGGATTTGACAGTTATGTAGCTAGGGGTGTTGTTTGGGTTTACACTTGCTCTCAATAACTCAGGCCCTGATGCCATTCTGCCTTTACTGTAATGGAACTGGGAGTCATGATCAAGGGAGAGGTTAGCACCACTAGATAGCTAGCATTCGGAGGCTTTGTCTGCTACTAGTGCTAAAACAACATGCCTGTTTTCATTAAGGTCTATTGTGTATTTTCTAGGGCAAAAATAAATGAAGGATGGTATTTGTCTAGCCTCAGTACCACTCTTTTTTGCTAACATGCTGCAAATACGTGCCCCCCCTCTAAGAAGGCACAGTGATGCCGAAACATTAGTGATTTACCAATAAATCACTGGGAGTGTGCGATTCTCTTTATACAGTATTTAATTTTATAGCAAGCATTCAGCAACATAACGTTTTACAGCTGGTTGCATATTAACACCGTCAGCTTCACTTCTGACTCTATTCTGTACTTCAGTAACTCTACTAGTATAATTATTTCCATAATTACTTTGTTGTTCAGCAGTGTCGTCGGGACACCCCAACCATATCAGGAGCAGAAGGGTGAGGCAGTTCGTTGCCAGGCTCCAATCCCCCTTCAGTTTGGTCACATTTGATCTGGTCATAGGTCAAAATACTATCACTTGTCTGTCCTGGAATTCACCTAACAACCAATAATAATGAAATCAGAGCTCTATCTTGGGTTTCTACAGATGGAGGACAGAAGAGATGTTTGTCACTAAAAGACAGGTTGATACAGATATCTGAACTAGGAGAGAACTTGCACTCAGCATTAAAATTACACATTGTCTTTGTTATTATTGAATGGAATGGTAGAGGGGGTGGGTCACTGTGTATCCTTCAAACATATCAGGGAACTGTCTTATATGGGATACCATGGGATGACGGCTAACATGTACCACCAGACAAAATGCTGATAGGTACAGTATCTGTGTCGGCTGTGAATGACAAAAGATTAAAGACGAGTGTAATATTTGCACATTGTTATATTAGCAGAACACTGCTAGTACAGTATTATGTGAAAGTTATCAACTCGTTTAGCAATTGCGCTCTTCTCATATTACTCTGTAGGCTACTGACCGATTCAAAGCTTCCTCCCCTCCTGCCACCTGACTGCACCTGTAATACATGACATAGATGGAAGGGACTGGAGTCACCCACTGGAGACTTGAAGACACAACCTCACCCAGAGAGCTGTGCATTTCAGTGTGAGGTTAGACAGCCAAAGACATAGAAGTAGAATAGAATGTCATGCTAGTGTAACAGGGTTATATTGGTGATTCCCCTTGCCACTTTATTGTTAAGCCAATGAGTTTTTGGTTTTAGTTTTGTCTTGCCTTCACCTACTCAACATGGCATCTTAGTGGCTGGTTTGCGTAGTTTGCTTACGAGGGAGGATGTTTCAGTTCGAATCGTCCCAGTGAGCAAACACCAAACCAGCGGTAAGTTGTTGGTTGCAAAGCACTGTACGTCAAAAGTGATTTTTATACTCCCAAGTGATGATTTGAATGTACAATTCACTCGAACTCCACGGGGGTGGAGGAACAACATAAAAGCTTGGTGACCCGTTACTCTACTCAGAGAATAAAGGTTACATCCGTAACCCAACTGTTTCGTAACCGGTCGCCAAACGACCAATGGGAGAGGCTGTACCAAAGAGGTCATTCGGACTACAGAGTGGGATAACGCACCATTTAACTGGGATGTCCTTGTATCCACCACAGGATGCAACAGAATATACAGTGCATTCGCAAAGTATTTGGACCCCTTGACCTTTTCCACATTCCACGTTACAGACTTATTATAAAATTTATTAAATTGTTTTATTCCTGTCAATCTACACACAACACTCCATAAAGAAAAAGAGAAAACAGGTTGAGAAATTTTTGCTAAAGTATTTTAACTATAATATCACATTTATATAAGTATTCAGACCCTTCACTCAGTACTTTGTTGAAGCACCTTTGGCAGTGATTTCAGCCTAGACTCTTTTTGGGTTTGACGCTACAAGCTTGGCACACCTGTATTTGGGGAGTTTCTCACATTCTTCTCTTCAGATCCTCTCAATCTCTGTCAGGTTGGATGGGGAGCATCGCAGCTATTTTCAGGTCTCTCGAGATGTTAAAGTCCGGAATCTGGCTGGGCCACTCGGAATCTGGCTGGACTTGTCCCGAAGCCACTCCTGCGTTGTCTTGGCTGTGTGCTTAGGGTCGTTGTCATTTGCTAGGTAAAGTCCATATGATTTTTTGTTGATAAATACAGTTGAAGTCGGAAGTTTACATAAACTTAGGTTGGAGTCATTAAAGCTAGTTTTTCAACCACTCCACAAATGTCTTGTTAACAAACTATAGTTTTGGCAAGTCGGTTAGGACATCTGCTTTGTGCATGACACAAGTAATTTTTCCAACAATTGTTTACAGACAGATTATTTCACTTATAATTCACTGTATCACAATTCCAGTGGGTCAGAAGTTTACATAGACTAAGTTGACTGTGCCTTTAAACAGCTTAGAAAATGTCATGACTTTAGAAGCTTCTGATAGGCTAATTGACATCATTTGAGTCAATTGGAGGTGTACCTGTGGATATATTTCAAGGCCTACCTTCAAGCTCAGTGCCTCTTTGCTTGACATCATTGGAAAATCAAAAGAAATCAGCCAAAACCTCAGAAAAAAAATTATAGACCTCCACAAGTCTGGTTCATCCTTGGCAGCAATTTCCAAACACCTGAAGGTACCACGTTCATCTGTAAAAACAATAGTACGCAAGTATGAACACCATGCAGCAGTCATATCGTTAAGGAAGGAGACGCGTTCTGTCCCCTAGAGATGAATGTACTTTGGTGCGAAAAGTGCAAATCAATCCCAGAACAACAGCAAAGGACCTTGTGAAAAGAATCCAGAAAAACGCATGTGAAAAATGTTATAAATTGATTTGCATTTTAAATGAGGGAAATAAGTATTTGACCCCTCTGCAAAACATTACTTAGTATTTGGTGGCAAAACCCTTGTAGGCAATCACAGAGGTCAGACGTTTCTTGTAGTTGGCCACCAGGTTTGCACACATCTCAGGAGGGATTTTGTCCCACTCCTCTTTGCAGAGCTTCTCCAAGTCATTAAGGTTTCGAGGCTGACGTTTGGCAACTCGAACCTTCAGCTCCCTCCACAGATTTTCTATGGGATTAAGGTCTGGAGACTGGCTAGGCCACTCCAGGACCTTAATGTGCTTCTTCTTGAGCCACTCCTTTGTTGCCTTGGCCGTGTGTTTTGGGTCATTGTCATGCTGGAATACCCATCCACGACCCATTTTCAATGCCCTGGCTGAGGGAAGGAGGTTCTCACCCAAGATTTGACGGTACATGGCCCCGTCCCCCGTCCCTTTGATGCGGTGAAGTTGTCCTGTCCCCTTAGCAGAAAAACACCCCCAAAGCATAATGTTTCCACCTCCATGTTTGACGGTGGGGATGGTCTTCTTGGAGTCATAGGCAGCATTCCTCCTCCTCCAAACACGGCGAGTTGAGTTGATGCCAAAGAGCTCCATTTTGGTCTCATCTGACCACAACACTTTCACCCAGTTGTCCTCTGAATCATTCAGATGTTCATTGGCAAACTTCAGACGGGCATGTATATGTGCTTTCTTGAGCAGGGGGACCTTGCGGGCGCTGCAGGATTTCTGTCCTTCACGGCGTAGTGTGCTACCAATTGTTTTCTTGGTGACTATGGTCTCAGCTGCCTTGAGATCATTGACAAAATCCTCCCGTGTAGTTCTGGGCTGATTCTTCACCGTTCTCATGATCATTGCAACTCCACGAGGTGAGATCTTGCATGGAGCCCCAGGCCGAGGGAGATTGACAGTTCTTTTGTGTTTCTTCCATTTGCGAATAATCGCACCAACTGTTGTCATCTTCTCACCAAGCTGCTTGGCGATGGTCGTGTAGCCCATTCCAGCCTTGTGTAGGTCTACAATCTTGTCCTTGACATCCTTGGAGAGCTCTTTGGTCTTGGCCATGGTGGAGAGTTTGGAATCTGATTGATTGCTTCTGTGGACAGGTGTCTTTTATACAGGTAACAAGCTGAGATTAGGAGCACTCCCTTTAAGAGTGTGCTCCTAATCTGCTCGCATGATTTGAGTGTCCAGTGTCAAGCCTAGGAAGTGCACACACTGAGTGGGAACCAGGGAACTGCTTTTCAAGTTCATTGTTATTCCCAACTTAATCCCAATGGATGTGTGTGCCAAAGCTTGGCTTTGTAACCCTGCACATATTAGCCAATCATCTAAGTAGTTCAATACCCTGACCCCTGCTTGGCGAAGGGGGTGGGGGGGTGATAGTGCTGCGCTTATACACTTTGTAAAAGTGCAAGGAGCGAGGGAAAGGCTGAAGGGTAGAACACAAAACAGAAAAACACGTTTTTCAAAAGGCAAATCTCAGGTATTTTCTGTGTGCTGGTAGAATGGGGAAATGAAAGTATGAGTCTTTCAGGTCCACTGTGGTGAACCAATCGCTTGGATGTACTGACTGAAGGATGTGTTTGTTTGTCAGCATTTTGAAGGGAAGTACTGAAAGATGACGATTCAGGCCTCCGCCCTTTTTTGACACCAGAAAATTGATTGAGTAGAACCCACAGATTTGTTGCACTGATTCTACCTCTTCAAATGCATGCTTTTACAGGAGTAAGGACATTTCTGCTTTTGAGTAGAGCTGTTGTTTTCAAGACACCCCTGAAATGTGGGGGTCGCTGACAAAATTGTAGTGCGTAGCCTTGTGTTAGAGTGCGTAATACCCATTTGTTGGCCGTCAACCTTTTCCAGCTGGAAAGGTAATGCTAGAGAAAATGGTGTTACGGTAGAGAATATGCGTGCTGTGGTGCAGAGTGGACGTGGCCTGCATATGATGCACCCAACCATCTGAGCATTAATCTGAAGGCATTGGATGAGGATGCCAGCAACTGTAGACAGTTCTTTCATGGTCCCAGCATCATAGTTTGCGGCGAGGTGTGCCTTCAGCTCCTTCTGATAGAAGGCCAGTATTGCTGCTGAATTGCTAAGACTAGCAGCTGAAGAGGTGTTATGTGTCCTGTGTAGGAAGTGATAAGATGCCTTGCATCGTTTGTTAGGCAGCTCTTGGCCTGAACTGTGACTGAGAAAGGCAGGCAGAACAAGCAAAGAAACTTATTTGTCCATACGGGCGAAATGTCCAAAACCATTCTCATCTGCACCATGAACTGTAGCTAAGGAAGTGCATATGCTTGGCATGGCAGGGCTTCTGTCATTTGGCGTCCTCCAAGTGCATTGGAGCTCACTCACAAAGTATTTGAACAATGGGATGGATGTCTCAGTCTTTGAAGAACTGAATTATTCAAACTTGGATGTGGATGCCATGGCAGTAGGTGCATGCTCCACATTGAGGTTCCTGCTTGCCCTCTCAACGATTTCAGTCAAGGATATTTTCTGGTTGACCATCACTGCCAGTCTGGCAGGCTTGGACTGAATTAGGCTAAGGCTGTGGTACATAGCATCATCATCAGCAGAGTGCTAATAGTCTGTGTCATAAGAGTGGGAGGCTCTTGTGTACAGTACGTCAGTGTCGATTCAACAACCACGCTCCGTTCAGATGTAGGGTTGTGTTTGGTACCAGCCGGCCAGGATGTGCTCAAAGGCAGACTCAATGGTTGCAATACGACTGTCCAGTGACTTAATCTCCTTGTGCATCTCACTGCGTTGAGATTCGTGCCCAGGCCAGGATGAGTGATGGTGTTTATTGGGCGGTGGATCATGGACGAGTGAGACCCATCATTAGACCTGGAGCGTTTGGAATTATCATTGATCTGTGTGGCAGACTCAGCTGATGAGAATCCAGAGGCTCCGCCCCCAAAGTGTGAAAGTTGATATTTCAATGCTTTCGGTTTGAATTACTGACAGTGAGTGCAAGAGCTGCTGCTACCCTGTGCAGCCACTTGAGCATGTTCAGCTCCCAAGCAAAGAACACAGTGTGTGCTCACCCGAGGCTGGGAGTTCTCCATGTGTCTTGGTGTATGCTTCGTTTACCTCAGTATCGGCTTCGAGAGAATGTTATATGGGCAGGCACAATAACGAGAGAGAGGAGGATTAGATAACTACTCACAGCACCTCCTCGAGTCGTTGAAGAATCATAACCTTAAGAAAGTAATCCGAAGGGGATTAATAGCATTCTCGTAATGTAAAACACATAAACGTAAGACTGAAGAAAAGACAGCGTCACACCACACCGCCTTTTATAGTGACAGGTCACGTGGGTACAGTAAGGGTGTGGTGTGACAGTAAACATCTTTGATATTAAAAGGGAAATTTCACCGCTGCTCTATTTCACTATATAATATATGTTAATATGTTATTAGCATATCATATGTCAATTCTACCCTTTTACAATACGAGTGTTTCTGCATCTTACCGGTAGAAACGGGCAAGCCACAATATACAGAATTCATAGCGATTTCAGGATGTGGAGGACCACACCATGGGGGTGTATCCACATGTCTATGTTTTTAGCCAGCATTGGATTTTGAAGTGTCAACTGATGGGGTTGCCATGTCGTTGAAAATTGAAAAGTGAAGCCATCCGATCAGCCATCAGCGCAGCAGAAAAGAGGACAAGCTAATGTAAGGTAGCTAACGATACCTATCTAACTTGCTAGCTAGCAAACTACATTTGGCTTTCATAATACTATGGCTAGATATTCCAAAGCATATCAAAGGAATTAGCCAGCAGCTATCTGGCGATGTGATTTGTAACTTTGAAAGCTTTTGCTTTGGCTCCCCCTCCTGTCCAGCTCAGGCGTTCGGCTTCGCCGGCCTTCTAGCTGCTGCCAAACGCCCTTCACTCATCAACCCCGGACTTGTCTCGTCATCATTACACACACCTGGTTCCAATCCCCACTCTATCACTGTATAAATACTCCCTCTGCCATTGGTCTTTGTCGGTTATTGCAAATGTTACTTGTTTCCTGAGAGGAATCTCTCCAACTATTTCCTAAGTACTATGAAGATATTTTGAGCACAACAGCGTTTGGGTTTCGTGTTTGGGTTTCGTCCCGCTTTGATCTATGGTGCACAGGCCCACCCACTGGAGAGCCAGGCCCTGACAGGCCCAGCTAATCAGATTGATGTGGTTTAAGCATTGTTGTGGACTTAGACCATCAAATTGTTGTCTTTCTTCTATTAGAAAAAGTGTGGTTTGAAGAGTGAAAGTCAGAAAATCTATAGGAAAACAGGATTTTTAACACAGGGTGCCTTTCCTTCACTGGGTGGGCCTTTGGGAACTTTTTGGCAAAATTAGCATATACCCACTTCTCCAGGCACCACTACAGTCACACACAGTATGATGTTAAAGGATAAGCAGTCCATAAACTCGGACATAATAAGCCAGTAGGTCCCAATCACAAGAATACAAAAACACAACCATTAAGCATTTTCTAAATCGAAATGTACACCTATTACTTCATTGCAAAATAAAATGTACGCTTAGCACACAGTAACCGGTGACCTTGTCACACCCTTCTGTTTCACCTGTGCTTGTCTCCACCCCCTCCAGGTGTCACCCATCTGCCCCATTCTCCCCTGGGTACTTATACCGGTGTTTTCTGTCTGTCTGTGCCAGTTTGTCTTGTTTTGTCAAGTCAACCAGCGAGTTACGCCGTGCTCCTGCTTTGTCCTTTTCTCTGTTTTTGCTAGTCCTCCCGGTTTTGACCCTTGCCTGCCTTGACTCTGAACCCGCCTGCCTGACCATACTGCCTTGCCTGACCTCAAGCCTGCCTGCCACTCTGTGCCTCCTGGACTCTGACCTTATGATCTTTTTGCATGTCCACGACCATTCTCTTGCCTGCCTCTTGGATACTAATAAATATCAGACTCTCAAACCATCTGCCTCCCGTGTCTGCATCTGGGTCTCGCCCTGTGCCCATAGAGATCACATATTCATCCGCAACAATTGGTGCTCTCTCTTTCGAACCTCTCCAGGGGGCTACCATCTTCTCCAAGCTGGACCTTCGGAATGCCTACCACCTAGTTTGGCTACACGAAGGGGGTGAGTAGAAGACAGCCTTCAACACTGCCAGTGGATATTATGAGTACCTGGTCATGTCGTTTGGACTTCCCAATTCCCCCGCGGTCTTCCAGGCCCTGGTAAACGATGTGCTCCGGGACATGTTAAATCGGTTCATGTTCGTCTACCTCGACATCCTGTTTTTTCCCGTTCTGCCCAAGAACACGTCCTCCATGTTCGACAAGTCCTTCAGCACCTCCTGGAGACCCAGTTATTTGTGAAAGCGGAAAAATACGACCTCTACCCTCTCCCTTCTGGGATATGTCACCACTGAAGGAAATGTCCAGATAGACGCGGAAAGGTGAACGCAGTAGTGGATTGGCCCCAACCTACGTCCAGGGTGCAGCAACGTTTCCTGGGGTTTGTAACGTTTCCAATTTATACCGCCGTTTCAGTCGAGGCTACAGCATCCTGGCGGCCCCCCTCACGGCATTCACCTCTCCCAAGGTACCGTTCACATTTTTGCCAGTAGGTTGCCCCAGCGGTTGACAGAGCCTTTGTGGACCTGAAGCATCGGTTCACTACACCCCCCATCCGGACCCGTCCTGTCAGGTTGTGGTTGAGGTTGATGCTTCTGACATGGAGTGGGGGCTGTCCTGTCCCAGCAATCTGTCCAGGACCAAAAGCTGCATCCCTGTGCCTTCCTGTCCCATCGTCTCAAATCTGCAGAAAGAAACTACGACGTGGGTAACCGAGAACTCCTGGTGGTCAAGATGGCCCTGGAGGAGTGGAGACACTGGCTGGAGGGAGCAGAACATCCGTTTTTGGTTTGGACCGACCACAAGAATTTGGAATATCTCCGCACAGCCAAGCGCCTTAACTCCAGGCAGGCCCGGTGGGCTCTGAAATTCACCAGGTTCAACTTCACCATTTCTTATCGCCCAGGGTCCAAGAATGTTAAACCTGACGCCCTCTCTCGCCTGTACAGTCCCGCTGCCACATCCTTTGACTCCAAGACCATCCTCCCTACCTCATAGACCTAAAGTTTAAAGAGGACTTAACAGCATTTGCAGATATGAAACAGACATAATAATATAACAGACATAATTATAATATCAGTCAAAAATAGAAAATTCACAGTTTATGCTACAACACCAACTTCAAAAGAGGTTTTAAAAATATGTTCTATTTTACTCAACGTTCCATAACGTATGCTAAGGCATTGTTGGCAGAATAGATGGATGCAGTTCAATGCATGATTAATATAATTCACCAATACATTTCTTGGTAGTCCAAAAAATATTGCTATCAGATTTTAAATTACAGCTGGCCTGGTACATTGTTTGCTGCATCCATTCGGGATGCACTGTTTCAGCTTCAATGACTCAATATTCTGGACAAAAATGGAAGAATGTAACTAAGGCTGGGAATGTCAATACAATCAAGGGCAATGATCACAAATCAGTCATGTGGCTAATAGGATGGCGTACCTATTTAGGGAGCAAGCTGAAACACAGAGTCTAACGTTGGCTAGATAGCTGCTAGGAGGATGCCATTGGAGGAGTGGGTGAGTGACTGACTTTTTCCCATATAATTTTTCAGTGGCTATACACAGCAAGTGATGCAGGTGTCATTTGGTTAGCTAGCAAGAACTTGAACGACTTATTCACTTAGCATATCTCTTGCACTTTGCAAATTCACTCTGGCTATCAACTCTGATTTCAGAGCACTCTCATCGGAGTGTGCCAGAGCGCAGAACAGCTGATGAATTTACAAATGCGCAACACCTGCTGAATATGACAGGTGTCAGTAAACGTAGGCAAAAAAGTTATCTTGAGAAATCTTGACCAACTATAACGTGTAAAAAGCCTAACCAGCAAAATGTTCTGAGTGAGGTGTTCTTTCATTTGTGTCTGAAAGTAGCCAGATAGCTTGGGTGCTTGGTTGGGCCAGGCATGTATTGGCAGGCAAGCTACAGAAGGACGAAGAGACCACAATTCTGCATTGTTTATCAGTGCAATTTTGATGGCCAACTAGCTAAAGTTCAAGGGTTGATCAAATCAAATGTATTGATAAAGCCCTTTTTACATCAGCAGATGTTACAAAGTGTTATACAGAAACCCACCCTAAAACCCCAAACAGCAAGCAATGCAGATGTAGAAGCACGGTGGCTAGGAAAAACTCCCTTGAAAGGCAGGAACCTAGGAAGGAACCAGGCTCTGAGGGGTGGCCAGTCCTCTTCTGGCTGTCCCGGGTGGAGATTATAAGAGTACATGGTCATTAAGGCCAGATTGTTCTTAAAGATGTTCATAGATGACCAGCAGGGTCAAATAATAATCACAGTGGGTGTAAAGGGTGCAACAGGTCAGTACCTCAAGAGTAAATGTCAGTTGGATTTTCATAGCCGAGCATTCAGAGGTCGAGACAGCAGGTGTGGTAGAGAAAGAGTCAAAAACTGCAGGTCCGGGACAAGGTAGCATGTCCGGTGAACAGGTCAGGGTTCCATAGCTGCAGGCAGGAAAGTTGAAACTGGAGTAGCAGCACGACGAGGTGGACTGGGGACAGCCAGGAGTAATCAGACCAGGTAGTCCTTAGGCGTGGTCCTAGGGCTCAGGTCCTCAGAGGGGAGGGAGAAAGAATTATAGGGAGCATACTTAAATTCACACAGGACACCAGATAAGACAGGAGAATTACACCAGATATAACAGACTGACCCTAGCCCATAGACTATTGCAGCATAGACACTAGAGGCTGAGACTGGGGGGGTCAGGGGACACTGTGGCCCCGTCCGACGATAGACAGGGACAGCCAGGCAGGATATAACCCCACCCACTTTGCCAAAATCATGAATCACTTTATTTTCAAACATTAAGTCTAGGAGTCAGGGTTTGGACAGCCACCTCTCAATAGAAATAGGTGTATAAAACAATGGAGTCCATGCCCATCTTCCGAAAACGTTTGAAACACTACCTCTTTAAAGAGTATCTTACATAAATCCCAATTTATGCACTTATCCTTTCTTACTAGCACTGACTTTGCTGATAACTTCTTTGTTGAGGGAAAATGTTCTGGATAAGAGCTTCTGCTAAATGACTCAAATGTAAAATGTACTATATTAATTAATAAAAAATCTGTTTGTTATTGCCTTGGATTCAATTAAAACATATCTTCATGTAAATAAATGCCCTAAGTTTGGAGACTGAACTGTTTAAAAAAATAAATACTTTTAGGCTGGAAATGCAATTTGCACCACTGTAGAATCACCCATATAGGGCTATTGGCCATTAATTAACTACCTACTGTACCTGCCTGCTTCTCTTTTCTTCCACCACGGTGGTCTTTAGTGTTTACAGTCTGTCTACAGGACAAAATGTAATGTTATCCTGTACAGCTGTTTTTTTGCGATAAGAAATTCATATTTCTGTGGCTCGAGTAAGACTTGTCCCATTCCTGCACATGGACCTCCTCTGTGCCTGACATAACCAGCCTCTGTCCTATTTCCTTTATAGTGCACTAGGACTCTGGTTAAAAGTAGTGCCCTATAAAGGGAATAATGCGCAATTTGGGACGTACCCCCAGACTGGTAGGAGATGATGGGTTATGTTAGTGACGGGACAAGATGGATGATGTTTTGGTGTAAATTTCAGAGAGAGGGAACAAGTGCAGGAAGAGGATCAATGTCACATAAGACTTATTGGTAGATCAATTGCTTTGTGTTCAGCATTAAGGTTAAAGTCTGCATCAAGTGGAAATATGCAGACATCATTTCGTCTGCTTTGGCACTTACACCTTCAAAGTGAATTTCCATGGGGTTTAGAATTTAATGCCAGGACACTTTTCAAAAAATGACTCCAAAGAAAGCATGTCAATGTCATAGGCTTGGATGGGGGAAAAGTGTCCAAAACCCCCCAGGAAACATGAAAATATTGGCCCCATGTAGACTGCCCACATTGGGCCAATGCGCCTTTGCTCATCGGCTCCACGTTGGCCCCCAAGGCATTTGCCCAGTGAGGGCAGCCCATATCTGGTGAAGGCAGCCCTCACTTTACCTGAATTAAGCCCATCTTTTCCCAGCAAACATGCCCCAATTGGGCCGATCAGCTTTTTCTATTGAATAGGAATGTATTTATAATTTATTCATTACAATTGAATGAAATCCATAAATTGCATAATTTAAGCCTTTAACAGTATTTAGGGAATGTGATACATTATATCAGAAAGACAACCACGTTGTTACTATCATACATATATTTTGTTACATGCACTCTTTTTAAAGACTTCTGTGGTGGAAATTCGAACCGAAAGGAAGACTGTAGATTTTTCAAACATTATTAGCAAAAATGGAGCGCCTAACAATCCACTCAACAGTGCAGAGTTAAAACCCAACGAACAGAGTTCAGCTTTTATAGAAAGGAAAACAACCTCTTGACTACGTGGCAGTGTAGCAGATGTGTGGAAACAGGGACGGAACATGGTGTGTAAAAGGTTATAGACTTGTCTGTGCAGATAGCCGACGTTGCCACCATTGTCTGTCTGTTCCTTCCTGCAAGTTTCCACACAGCTAAATTCCTGTAGATTGTGAAAATAGGATGTCACATACTGCGGTAGCTCCCCAACGGCTCTTATCTGTACGCACAGACTTATGACTAAGTCACACAAGACAAGCTTGAATCATCAAAAAAACACTAACGTAACAATGGACAATTCTCTAAGTAAAAACAGCATAGTATGTCTATATGTTAGGGGTCAGGGGTCAGTAATGGCATGGCGAGAATAGTGTCAATGGTTTTGCTGCACAATTTCTTAAGTAAGCATTATTGCAAAAAAGATAACTAAGCCATAAATCAACCAATGAAATATTGTAGCTTCCATAACACCAAACAATGACTGAACCCATCCAATTGGATTCCAATCGTTGTCTGATTGGTGTTCAATTGCGATATCACCGCTGAGCTCTTTCAGATGTTCCACTACAATAGTCAAGTTACCCACACCCCGGGGTATTAATATACAACAATGGTCACCTATCCGTTGGCACCCTCTGCAGGAGATGTAATACTACTACTACAACAAACTTCCCTTCCGGTGAGGTGGCCTCCTGTATACAGGGGTCTGCGGCTATTCTTTCAAGCGTTGTACCTTCTTTAACAAACCCCTCACTGAAAGTTGACAATAGTGTCTGAAATGACAACACGATCTATGCAACTAACACCCTTCCGCAAACATTCTGTCTCAAATACATACCTGTATGTACTTAGCTTTCGGTTACAAACATATTTGCACATAAATCATTCCATGTAACCCATAGTACGTTAGTCAGTACTGCTAGTCCATTTATATAGTTATAAACATACTAAAACATGCTCAAGTCAATTGTACTGTATCATCCAGAAAGCCATATGTATTGGAATTCTGATAACATGGTAAAACAAAACCCCTGCTATCAATGTCCCCATCATGGATAAACAACCCAAATTTAGAATGACAGTCCTTAATGCTCAACGTTAGGTCTATCACTCAAATTCAAGACCCTCAATTTAGCACACACCGACACGGTTAGAATTTACATTTACAAAACGGGACCATATATTACCAGTATTAACTTCATTACAGCCTCCATTTGTCCCTGTTTTACTGTTGCCAGTGGCATGTTGCAAAATGACCCCTATTCCTGTGTGAGTCTGTTACGACACACTAATTAACTATGACAAAACAAAAGTATCTTGTATCTCCCCAGCACAATGGTTGAAAGTGAAACCTCGTCCTGTTTCTCTCAAAGGCTCACTGGTGTCAGCAAGGGAGATTCCCTAAAAACACGCCACTTTGACACAGCTACGACCGGAAGTGACTTTTTCGTAGCAGGTTAGGATAATTAAGTTAAGGTTAGGAAAAGGGTTAGGGTTAGCATCAGTGAAAATGCCCTCCTAACCTGCTACGGAAAGTCACTTTGGTCGTACCAGAGTGGCTTGTACCAGAAGGTTTGTCCCGTCAGCAAGGAGACGGACCTCTCTGGTGTCAGTGTGTCAGTCCATATGTTTACTGAGAGTGGGTTGACCTGTGACCTGTCTGATCTCCATTTTGGCTCAAGGGTTCTTATTGCAAACACATGATAGGGGTTTTTGACGGACAGGGGTGATGCGGGGAATTTGTGTCTGACGAGTATTTTTTTCCTCCACTCATACAGGAGTAATTAACAGCCAGGTCATCCATGATACAAGTCAGTATTCGATGTCCATCCATATCTGAGGATGTGGGGAGATGATGTTGAAACTGGTCACAAGGGGCAACAGGCAGACCCTAGTTATATTCGAGTAGGTTTCAGTTTTGCTATTACATTGTGGACAGGGATGGCGGTGGGAGCAAGCATCCGCCTTTGATTCCAAAAGGTTGAAAGTTTGAATCCAGTGATGTTTTAGATTATTTTTAAGCCTATCCCAAACCTTAACCATTTGGAGTTAATGCCTAAACTTATCCAATTTCTCAGTGTTTTAAGGTTGTTTGCAACAACTTCAAAATTTGACAAACATGTATGAACGTCTAATTCTGACATGGGAGACAGAGAGCTATTTGGTAATAAAGGCCTAGTATACTAATCTGGTGTGATTCTTTCCCCCCAACCGGTTAATTGAAATGCATCCAGGTGACTACCTCATAAAGCTGGTTGAGAGAATGCCAAGAGAGTGCAAAGCTGTCAAGGCAAAGGGTGGGTACTTATAAGAATCTCAAATATATTTTGCTTAACTCTTTTTTGGTTACTACATCATTCCATATGTGTTATTTTATAGCTTTGATGTCTTTACTATTATTCTACAATGTACAAAATAGTAAAAATAAAGAAACTTTTGACTGGTACTGTATATAGGATTTTTATTTTTATTTTTAAATCAGGGAGTGCTAGAGCACGCTCACCACACCTACTTCCCGCGGCTTTGGCAAGGACATCATTTGTTAGTCTGTGTAGTTTTGTACACACATCAGGTGACTTGCAGTCGCGCTGTACAAAAAGCAAACAAATGATAGATACCCGCACTGTCACACCCTGATCTGTTTCACCTGTCTGTGTGCTTGTCTCCACTCCCCTCCAGGTGTCGCCCATCTTGCCATTATCCCCTGTGTATTTATACCTGTGTTCTCTGTTTGTCTGTTGCCAGTTTGTCTTGTCAGGACTTACCAGCGTTCTCTCCTGCCTTCCTGTTTCTCTAGTTCTGTTTCCTAGTTTTTCCAGGTTCTGACCATTCTGCCTGCCCTGACCCCGAGCCTGCCTGCCGTCCTGTACCTGCCTGACTCTGACCTGATCACAAACCCCTGCCTGCCCTCGACCTGCCCTTTGCCTGCCCAGTGTTTCTAATATCCGGATACATGATACGCACACTGATGAATGCCCCTATAGTTTGGTTTTGTAGGAGCATTCATCAGTGTACGGGTATCTATCTTTATTTTATTAGAGTAGCATTTTCCAATTTGACACAAACACAGGAACACACATTTGCCTTGCAGCCAACATCTCTTGCCCGGACTGCCCACTTTGTCTTAAAATATAGATGACATCATAAACTATTTTAGTTTAGCTTTATTGTCCATTAGGTTGCTATGGACTTGAGTCTGGCGCCTGGAATACAGATAAATCAGGTTTCTTTATTTGCCCACAATGATCACAATCACACAGCGAGTATATTTATATTATCTGGCAGTCTAAGCAGTCAGACTCTTTCTCCCCTCTGTCTCTGTTTTAACACAGAGGCAATACATTTTGCTCTTTGAGGCCTTCAGCCCTTCAGTCTGGTACTGTAGCTCTCACTTTGCCTATATACATTGTAAAGTGATTTTGTGTGGCTCAGCTGGTAGAACATGGTGCAGGATTGTGGGTTCGTTTTCCGCTGGGGCCACCAGCTTTGGATAAAAGCGTTTGCGGAATGGTATATATTATATAGTATAGACTATTGGTGCCAGACAGAGCAGATCAGACCATTATTCTAAATTATGTTGTCTAAATATTTGATAGCATCATAGATCAGCCATCATTGGCAGTGTATTAAGGACAAATGAATGTACAATATATTGTTGTCTCAAATAAGGACACAGTAAAGGATGTTGCCTACTAGCCTTTGGGCTCACACAACAACCTGACCTGCATGAATAAACACCTAGCTAATTAGATGGCTAGTAAAAGTTGGCAATGTTGGGGGCCAGCAAGTTGATGGTGACATTTTAAGCCACCTCTTCAATCAAAACAGGTAAATAATGTGTATAAATTAAATATATCTGTGTCCACAAACCCGCACAAAACCATGGGGGAAACAGAGGGTTTAAATAAGGAACATGTAATTATTGGAATAGAAACCAGGTGTGTATAAAGACAAAACAAACGGAAACTGAAAAGTGGATCGGCTGTGTCTAGAAGATGGGTGATATTGACCGCCGAATGCCGCCCGTCAAGAAGTCCACCAACAGGTGCCACCACGGCCGTTGTGGAACGGGTAGAGGTTGTAACTTCCCTCTGGGCAGGTGCCTAGGAGCCTTGCAATGGGCGCACACCGAGCAGGAGGAAACAAACCCTCACGTCCTTGGCCAAGGTGGACCACCAGTACTTCCCACTAAGACAGCGCACTGTCCGACCGATGCCAGGATGACGTGTGGGCCCAATAGATCAAACGGTCGCGGACAGCAGACGGAACGTACAGATGCCCAGCTGGACACTAAGTAGGAGTGGGCACTGTACGTAACGCCCGCTCGATGTCCGTGTCCAGCTCCCACACCACCGGTGCCACCAGGCAAGAGTCCAGAAGTATGGGATCTATGGGATGCTCCTCTGTGTCAAACATCCGGGACAGTGCATCTGCCTTAGTGTTTTGGGAACCTGGTCGGTAGGATAGGGTGAAAACAAACCTGTTAAAAAACATGGCCCACCTTGCCTGGCGAGGGTTCAGTCTCCTGGCCGCCCGGATGTACTCCAGATTGCAGTGGTCAGTCCAGATGAGAAAAGGGTGTTTAGCCCCCTCAAGCCAGTGTCTCCACGCCTTCAGAGCCTTTGTGACAGCCAACAGCTACCGGTCCCCCACATCATAGTTTCGCTCTGCCGAGCTGAGCTTCTTCGAAAAGAAGGCACAGGGGCGGAGTTTTGGTGGCGTACACGAGTGCTGAGACAGCACAGCTCCTATCCCAGCCTCGGACGCGTCCACCTCCACTATGAATGCCAAAGAGGGATCCGGATGAGCCAGCACGGGAGCCGAGGTAAACAGAGCCTTCAGGTGACCAAAAGCCCTGTCCACCTCAGCTGACCACTGCAGTCGCACCGGTCCCCCCTTCAGCAGTGAGGTAATGGGAGCCGCTACCTGACCAAAGCCCCGGATAAACCTCCGGTAGTAGTTGGCAAACCCTAGGAACCGCTGCACTTCCTTTACCGTGGTGGGAGTTGGCCAATTACGCACGGCTGAAATGCGGTCACACTCCATCTCCACCCCTGACGTGGAAATGCGGTACCCTAGGAAGGAGACGACTTCTTTTGGAAGAACAGACATTTCTCAGCCTTGACGTACAGGTTATGCTCAGACAGTCGACCAAGCACCTTGCGCACCAGGGACACATGCTCGGCGTGTGTAGCGGAGTAAATCAGAATGTTGTCGATATACACCACTACACCCTGCCCGTGCAAGTCCCGTAAAATCTTGTCTACAAATGCCTGGAAGACTGATGGAGCATTCGTCAACCCATACGGCATGACGAGGTACTCATAGTGCCCTGAGGTGGTACTAAATGCCGACTTCCACTCGTCTCCCTCCTGGATACGCACCAGATTGTAAGCGCTCCGGAGATCCAATTTTGTGAAGAAGCGCGCCCCGTGCATTGACTCGATCGCACTGGCTATGAGAGGTAGCGGGTAGCTGTACCTCACAGTGATCTGATTGATACCTCGATAGTCAATACACGGGCGCAGACCTCCATCCTTCTTCACTAAAAAGAAACTCGAGGAAGCAGGTGAAGTGGAGGGCCGAATGTATCCCTGTCCCAGGGATTCAGAGACATCTGTTTCCATAGCCCCCGTCTCCTCATGTGACAGAGGATACACGTGACTCCTGGGAAGTGCTGCGTCTACCAGGAGATTTATCACACAATCCCCCCGTTGATGGGGTGGTAATTGAGTCGCCTTCTTCTTACAGAAGGCGAGAGCCAAATCAGCATATTCTGAGGGGATGTGCACGGTGGAGACCTGGTCTGGACTTTTCACCGTAGTCGCACTGATGGAAACACCTACACACCTCCCCGAGCACTTTCGTGACCATCCCTTGAGAGCCCTCTGTTGCCACGAAATATTGGGGTCATGATAGGCCAACCAGGGTAGGCCCAGCACCACTTGAAACACAGGAGAATCAATAAGGTAGAGACTGATTCTCTCCTCATGACTCTCCTGCATAACCATACTTAGTGGAGCCGTGGCCTCCCTAATCAGCCCCGACCCTAATGGTCGACTATCTAAGGCGTGCACAGGGAAGGGGATATCAACAGGAACAATGGGGATCCCTAAACTATGGGCAAATGAACGGTCAATAGGGGTTTCAATAAAGTTGCCAGCTGCGCCTGAATCTATGAGCTCCTTATGCTGGGAATGTGGGGAAAACTCAGGAAATTCTATAAACACAAACATGTGAGCAACAGGGGGCTCTGGGTGAGTCTGGTGCCTATTCACCTGGGGTGACACGACAGTTCCCTGCCTGCTGCCTCGACTCCCTGAGGAACCCCCCCCAGCACCGACCAGCAGTGTGCCCTCTGCGTCCACAGATGGTGCAGGGAATGGCCCCTCCTCCGGCCCCCCTAAGCGCAGCACCTCCCAGCTCCATAGGCGTCGGAGCAGAGGTGCTGGGAGATGGGAATGACAGGCCCCGATCCGGACGTCCTCGGGTGGCCAGCAGGTTATCCAGCCCGATGGGCAGGTCCACCAGCTGGTCGAGGGTAAGAGTGGTGTCCCTGCATTCCAGCTCCCGCCAGACGTCCTCGCGCAGACTGCACCAGTAAGGGTCGATCAAGGCCCTGTCATTCCATCCCGCGCCGGTGGCCAGGGTTGGGAAATCCAGCGCAAAGTCCTGTGCGCTCCTCGTCCCCTGCCTGAGGTGAAACAGGCGTTCAGCCGCCGCTCTACCCTCAGGTGGATGGTCAAACACTGCCCGTAAGCGGCGGGTGAACTCCTCATAGTGGTCCAACTCCGCTCCGTCCTCTCCCCATACGGCGTTGGCCCACTCCAGGACTTTCCCAGATAGACAGGAGACGAGGGAGGACACACTCACGTCCCGAAGGAGCCGGGTGAACGGTCGCCAGGTAGAGCTCCAGCTGGAGTAGAAACCCCTGGCACCCGACAGCCGTCCCAGCATACTCCCTCGGGAGCGCAAGACGAATCCCACTGGGACCAGGTGAAAGAGGGGTGGACAGCGGTGTGGGTTGTGGAGTGGGAGGTTGTGATGATGGTGGAGGCGCTGGAAAACCTCCTCTCTCCCATCGCTCCAGATTTTGCAGCTCGATGCGCTCCGACTGGCAGAGGAGGGCTGTGTGCTCCTGCTGACTCCATTCTTTGGTGCGTGATTCTGTAATGGGTCTTGGTGATGTAGCCAAGATGCCATACTGGACCTTACTTTCACCCCTGGTTTTATGGGTATTATGACACCTCCACTGTGGGGCTCTATAGTACATCATTTCTCAACCTTTACTGTACCAGTGACTTGCAAAACATGGCCTTGCTCCTTTTTTAAACAGCACTTTTTAACCAGCTCATGTTTAAAACAAATACACCATGTAAAAACACCAATGCAGTCTAGAGATACAACTCACCACTATAACTGTGCCTCAGTCTGTTCTCTCCCTGTCGGTCTCTGGAGTCTTCTCGGTCTGTGCTTCTCTTGTAATGTCACTGTCCATCTGTCTGTGATTCCTCTTGATCTCCTCTGTTGACTTTTCTGGAGCATTTGCCTCTTGTTTGCTCTCTTTCCTCAACTTGATGATGGTCCTGAGCATCATCATTATCTGGTTTACTCTCTGTGCTAGGCCTAGCAGCATCCTCGTTGTGAATGAATAAACACATTTATCAGACAAAGAAGAAAATCACAAAATCAATGCACATAAGATGGCCATTGGCTCATAATAAACAGCCTAACTACTTATATTGCGCATGAATGCCTGGCATAGCCTGTGTTCCACCCTACCTAAGGGTTAATTACATACACTATATACAGTACCTTTTCAAAAGTTGACATACCTACTCATTGCAGGACTTTTATTTGAACTCTTTTCTACTACTCGCCAATGTCCAGTCTCTTGACAACAAGGTAGACAAAATTCGAGCAAGGATTGCCTTCCAAAGAGACAGAGATTGTAACATTCTCTGTTTCACGGAAACATGGCTCACTCGGGATACGTTATCAGAGTCGGTACAGCCTACCGGTTTCTTCATGCATCGTGCCGACAGAAACAAACATCTCTCTGGTAAGAAGGGCGGGGGTGTATCATAACATAACAACATACAGGAACACAAGTCCTTTTGTTCACCTGACCTAGAATTCCTTACAATCAAATGCCGACCACATTATCTACCAAGATAATTCTCTTCATTATAATCACAGCCATGTATGTCCCCCCGAAGCAGCCACCTCAGCGGCTCTGAAAGAACTTCATTCGACTCTATGTAAACTGGAAACCACATATCCTGAGGCTGCATTTATTGTAGCTGGGGATTTTAACAAGGCTAATCTGAAAACAAGACTCCCTAAATTTTATCAGCATATCAAATGCGCGACCAGGGCTGGCAAAATTCTGGATTATTGCTATTCTAACTTCCGCAACGCATACAAAGCCTTCCCTCGCCCTCCTTTCGGCAAATCTGACCACGACTCCATTTTGTTGCTCCCAGCCTGTAGACAGAAACTAAAACAGGAAACGCCCATGCACAGGTCTGTTCAACGCTGGACTGGGACATGTTCCGGATAGCATCAGACAATAACATTGATGTATACGCTGATTCGGTGAGTCAATTTATTAACTTCTTAGGGAGCGGCTCCCGAGGTGACGGTTTTGGAGAGTCTGGCGTGCCCAAAGTAAAATGCATGCCACTCAGGCCCAGAAATAGGATATGCACATAATTAGTACTATTGGATAGGAAACACTCTGAAGTTAAGAGTCTTAAAATAATGTATGTGAGTATAACAGAAGTGATATAGCAGGCAAAAACCAGAGGAAAATCCATCCCGATTTGCAGTTTTTTTTGTAAATGAGCATCTTCTCCATTGTGCCTATTGCATACAACTTTATGTAGGACTGAGACTGCAGTACCTATGGCTTCCACTAGATGTCAACAGTCA
>QNTS01002335.1:33956-47746 GCA_003317085.1 Hucho hucho | reverse complement strand
ATAACGTGAACGATAGGAAAGGAAAATAAAGTGGTGCGCGTTCACAATCTCACGCGCATCAAACCTTGTTTACAAAAGTGGTCGCCTGATAATTTCCTGTCCCCATCCGTTCTGGTCACTGCTAGAATTCCCAGTCTGACTGTTGACATCTAGTGGAAGCCATAGGTACTGCAGTCTCAGTCCTACTTAAGTTGCAGCTGGCCTAGAACAGAGCGGCACGTCTTGCTCATCATTGTAAATCAGAGGGATGATATAAATACTATGCATGCCAGTCTATTGAGTAAGAGTTGAGGAGAGACTAACTGCATCACTTAAATGTGTTAAATCAAAAAAATTGCATAGTCACTTACCCCTCCAGACATGCCACCAGGGGTATTTTCACAGTCCCCAAATCCAGAACAAATTCAAGACAGCGTACAGTATTATTTAGAGCCATTATTTCATAGAACTCCGTTCCATCTCATATTGCTCAAATAAACTGCAAACCTGGTTTAAAAGAAACAGATTAAGTAACCCCTCACGACAAACGCCTCTCCCCTATTTGACCTAGATAGTTTGTGTATGTATTGATATGTAGGTTACTTGTGAATTTTGGAAAAAATATACATAGTTCTGTCCTTGAGCTGTTCTTTTCGATTAATATTCTGTATTATGTAATGTTTCATGGGGACCTCAGGAAGAATAGCTGCTGCTTTTGCAAAAGCTAAATGGGGATCCTAATAAAAGACCAAATTTGGAAAGGCACACACCCGTCTATATAAAAAAGGTCCCATTGTTGACCGTGCATGTCAGAGCAAAAACCAAGCTATGAGGTTGATTGAATTATCCGTAGAACTCTGATAGGATTGCGTTGAGGCACGATCTGGGGAAGGTAGCAAAACATTTCTGCAGCATTTAAGGTCCACAAGAACAGTGGCCTCCATCATTCTTAAATGGAAGTTTGTAACCACCAAGCCTCTCCCTAGCGATGGCCGCCGGCCAAACTGAGGAATCGGGGGAGAAGGGCCTTGGTCAGGGAGTTGACCAAGAACCCGATGGTCACTCTGACAGAGCTCCAGAGTTCCTCTGTGGAGATGGGAGAAGCTTCCAGAAGGACAACCACCTCTGCAGCACTCCTAATCAGGCCTTTATGGTAGAGTGGTCAGACGGAAGACATTCCTCAGTAAAAAGGCACAACAGTCAGCTTGGAGTTTGCCTCTGGTCTGAATGCGAAGCGTCACGTCTGGACGAAACCTGGCACCATCCCTACGGTGAAGCATGGTGGTGGCAGCATCATGCTGTGGTAATGTCTTTCAGCGATAGGGACTGGAAGACTAGTCAGGGTCAAGGGAAAGATGGACATTGCAAAGTAGAGAGAGATCCTTGATTAAAACCTGTTCGAGTGCTCAGGACCTAACTGGGGCGAAGGGTCACCTTCCAACAGGACAATGACCCTAAGCACACATCAAGACAATGCAGGAGTGGCTTCGGGACAAGTCTCAATGTCCTTGAGTGGTCTAGCCTAAGCCCGGACTTGAACCCATCGATCATCTCTGGAGAGACCTGAAAATAGCTGTGCAGCAACGCTCCCCATCCAACCTGACAGAGCTTGAGAGGATTTGAAGAGAATGGGAGAAACTCCCCAAATACAGGTGTGCCAAGTGTCTAAATTACTATAATTTTCAGTGTGCAGACAGCCACAAATCAACCGGATTCCACAAGTAAACAATTTTGAATAAGCCTAAATCAATAATGGGTATGGTTGACCACCCCCCTCCTTCCCGGCACTCTTCTTCTGGCGTTTCTTCATGTTCTGCTTCAGTGTTTCAATTCGTCCTTCCAATGGCACATGTTCAAAGTGGATGGCCCTTGATAACGTCTCGCACCGGAGTCGCCACTGCCCTTTAGGTCTTATCCTTTTTCCTACCAGTACACCAGCAGCATGAAAGAAGTTGACAGGATCTCTCCCCGCTCACTCTACGTTGACTCATGTTGATAGCGTCGACTCGATGCTGTGTACTGGTTGCTGGCTCAGACTCAGGTCTCACGGTAGGAGTGGTGAAGTACAAGTGTGTAGTGAACGCCATTTCTTCAGCCAGTTGGGGGTAGTCACTAATCGCCAATTTCAAAAGGGGACAGACATATTCACCCTTTGACAAATTACTACATTCCCAATTTTCTTAATATCAACATTTCTAAGATGTCAAAGAGCATAACACACTTCTTGAAACCATTCTGCAAATTTGCTGATTCTCCCTTATCATACTTGTGACCTCCCCACAGAGTTACCTCTTAGGGTGAAATCCTGACTGTACAGCAAACCCAATCTGATGAGATTTGTATCAAAAACAAACAGCAGCAATACACTTCATATAAACTAAAGGTGGGGGAAATAATTATTCCTTTTATAGGCAGACATGAATAAATACATTTGCATATTTACCAAGGCTCCAGGAGACCGGTAATTAAAAAAAAAAATCAACACTGCCAGTTAAATCAAAACTTAATTAGAATAACTCTTTATAACTCCATAAGTGTATCCCATAAGGTAATGGTAAAATAGACTAGAGACCGGTATCCCTCATTCAGGGCTGCGCTCTTTCCTTCATGTTCCAAATCACACAGGACTATTGCTAAATTATAAACTTCATCCTTGTGTTAACATAGCCCTTTTAAAATCTCACTCAATGTCTTCAGTCTCTCTAGTGAGGGTGATCAGGCCTCACCAGGAAGTCAGAACAGAGGTCATTCAACCCAATTAAGTGTTTTCTTTCCGTATACCTCAGAAACCATTTAAAAATGTCCCACCTCCTGCGTAACCAGTTTAACCAAATAAAAAAAAAGACCCTACACAATACATCAAACATAGTATAAACACCACTTTAAAAAATTCAAAGCAGTCTAGTTGCATATGCGTGCTGGGGTTCATGGTAAAACAAATAAAATGGCCTTACTTATTTGGCCGGATCAGACCCTTTATACTTATTCACTAATGACACTTTAGCGATTGTTTAAATGCAGCGTGATACAAAGTTGGACTATTTGTAAACATAATTCGTGCTCTCGCCCATATATACTGCCAATTTTAAATATGTTACCTAATATCCAGTTTTTTTTCCTCGCAAGGATTATCCAACCCCAAAATAGGCTTTCGATTCTTCCCGTTACCCCACTAAACAATACTTGTTAGCCAATTTCGAGCTCTATTGCCTCTACTCACTTTTCCAATGACCAACAGCCCCACACACACACACAATGCTTCGGTATTTTTCCATTACCCCCGCAATATCCATTTTCAAAAACTTGCCATCAAAAAACACATACACATTATCAATGTACTCACATGCTGTGCTCAAATACCCATACTAATATACTGCATACTTAATGAGTACACACACAATACTATTAGTATACTGTAAAACACCATAACCTTTCAGTTGAGCTTCACATGTTTACAGGAAGTTGATGTTGCTATGCAGCCTTTTGCTAGCATAACAAATTATTAGTTTGGACATATTACAACTTTGGAAATTGACTGTTCAGAGCACACACACACACACACACACACAGCCGCTCTGGCCAAGGAGCAGATTTGATTTGAGCATTCTGACCTTACAACGGCAGTCAAGCACCCAAGCTAACTGGCTAATTTTGGATAGATTGCTAGCTACTGCCAGACAAAGAGAACACCTCACTGACCACTTTACTCACCCTAGCAGAGCTGGTAAGGCTTTTTTCCATGTTATCCAAAGTGTCTGAAGTGTGTGCTGCTGGCAACAATTTAATTACGTGACATTTTACTGAGACCGGCCATATTCAACAAGTGTTGAGCGTTCGTAAATTCATCAGTTATTCTGTGCTCTGGTACATTGACGAGTGCGCTCATTTATGAAGAGACAAACCATCGGGTCATCACGGCAGTTTCAATACTGTCCAACAGGTGTCAACTGTCTCTACCTCGCGTCAGTCCATATGGGAGTTGTTTTCGGTAGAGATCTGGTTTTCCAACCTCAAAACGTGACTCTTCTACAGACAAATCTGGTACTTACAGGTATCCAAGAGACAGAAGAAGTTCCTGAATGTGTAGTTAGAGAGTTCCTCAAAGCGCTTCAGATCCCACGTGAAGCGGTCGACAAAATCCAACATGTACACCGTTTCGAACAAAGAGGGCAGAGGTATGAACGCCCAATAGTTACCAAATTTGCTTTCTTGGATAAAATACTTGTTAAAAGCCTGGGTAAAAGACTTGCTGGCACAAAAATAGGCATGAACGATCACTTCCCGAAGGAAATTGCAGAACTGCGCAAAGTTCTGTATCCAGTCTATAAGGAAAATAGATTGAAAGGGAAACGTGTTAGTTTTCATAGTCGATAAACTGTATATTGATAACCATGTGTTCAGAGACCGACTACTCGGAAAATTAATGGAACACACAATTACTAGCCATGGTAGGGATTGTAATAATACAAACAAAAATAGAAAAGCAATCTAACTAATTGGAACACAAAAGTACTAATTCAACATGGAGATAAAAACACATTAGGCAGAAGGCACAGTATGTGGGTATGTATTGTGATGGAAGGTGTGGTGTGTGTTTTTGGTGTTGTGAGTGAGAAAGGAAATGGTTGCATATCCCAGAACCAATGTATGTCTGTGCGCTGGGGTTGTGAGAGCTTTAAATGTTGTGCAGATGAAGGATATACATTTTATAATGAATTACTCAATTTATTTATGGTCCTATCTTGATGAAATGGTCCACAATCCTACACACTTGCACCTTTGTGCCAGAGTGTTAGCTGTTTCACAATGTCCCTTCCCCATTCATTTGCCATTACCTTCACTGGTACAATAAACAGATCGGACAGGCAAGTTTATCCCTTAATGCTTTTGGCTCCCATTGTGAAACTCCACTATTCACACACAAACAGTGTTTAATTAGGAACGTCTTTCTAGTAATTTAGAAGTTGGTTTTCCTTCTCTCTATCAAAAAAAGATATACAGTACCAGTCAACTTGACACACCTACTCATCTTTATTTTTACTATTTTCTACATTGTAGAATGATAGTGAAGACATCAAAACTATGACATAACACATGTGGAATCATGTAGTAACTTGCAAGATCAAATCCCCGAACTGACAAGGTAACAATCTGTTGTTCTGCCCCTGAACAAGGCTGTTAACCCACTGTTCCTAGGCAGTCATTGAATATAAGAATTCGTTCTTAACTGACTTGCTAGTTAAATAAAGATAAAATAAAATCATAAAGAAGATACTTACCCTCGGCCAAGAAACACAAGCAGTGGACATTAGACCGGTGGAAATCTGTCTGATGTGTAACATTTTTTGGTTAAAACCGCTGTGTCTTTGTGAGACGCAGAGTAAGTGAACAGAATCTCAGCATGTGTGGTTCCCACCATGAAGCATGGAGGTGTGTGATGGTGCTTTGCTGCGGACACTGTTTTATTTAGAATTCAAGGCACACTTATCCAGCATGGCTAACAAAGCATTCATCAGCGATACGCCATCCCTTCTGGTTTGGACTTAGTGGAACTATTTGTTTTTCAACATGACAATGACCCACATGCACATTTTCATGTAGTGTTTAAATTTATAGCTGGTTTCCCAATCATAACTGTTTCACCAGTCCACGGAATAATTAATTGTAAGTCAATTACTTTATTTTCTCTAACCAGGATATTTCTGCTTCAACAAAAAGATGCCAATCGGAGATGTCCCTGCTTCAACAGGTTGTTTGCTCTAGAATTACTTCTAGGACTTCCCATATTCAGAAATAACTCTATCTAGGGGTGTCTTTGCTACAACAAAAGACAATGTGCACAACTTGTCCCTGAACAGGGTTTTCTATGATGTTCAAAAGAAAAATCACTCACCCTTAATTTATTTTGTCTGTTCGGAATGGATTTCCTCACTGCCGGTCCGAGTGGGTCCCTTTTGTTCTCCGCTTAGTCGGAGTGTTGGTCTCCTTAGCCACGTCTAATGGACCCCCTGCGCAGTTAACCTCTGTCTCCCCATCAGCAATCCTATTCTCGTTGCCAAATTGTCAGAATTTCTATAGGAAGAGACTGCAGATTCTTTCAAACAATTTTATATTTGCAAAAATGAAGCAATCAACCATTACTAAGAATAGTCAGAGTTGAAAGCTCAATGGAGTTGGCTCTCAGCTTTTATAGAAAAGTCCGACCTCTTATGTGGCAGTTAGCAGATGTGTGCTAATGGGTGGGGAACAGTGTATAAAAGGTGTTTAGCTTGTCTGTGCAGATTGAGAAACTGACATGGCCACCATTGTCTATTCCTGCCTGAAAGTTTCCATACAGATGAGTTCCTACTGATAGTACAAACAGGATGCCACATACTGCGGTCACACCCAGCGCTTATCTGTACACCCAGACATAACTAAATCACACAAGACAAGCCTGTATCAGGGGAGAAAAAACACTAGCAGAAAATTGACAATTTCCTAAGTAAAAACAACTTAGTCTAATTTTGTAATTTTCCACAACAAAGTACTGAGTGAAAGGTCTGAACATTTAATAATTTTGCCAAAAACAAGTTACTTGTTCATGGGGTATTGTTTGTAGAAAAATACATTTTAGAATAAGCCTGTAATGTAACAAAATATGGGAAAAGTCAAAGGGTCTGAAGGCACTCTGATAAAATGTTATGACGCTTGTGTTTCTGTAATTGAAATGTATGAGTTTGTCAAAACATTTTTCAGTTGTTGTCATGTCTGTTGTGTGTCTTGTTCCCCCTGCTGCTGGCTTTGTTGGACCAGGTCTCGCTTGAAAAAGGAGGTAGGTAGAGTGTTTATTCTACAAGGATGTTCCATTGTAAAAATTCAGAAATTTCATTACACTGCTGACCTAGTCAAAGCTTCCTCCAGCCTCAATTAGGTATTAAGAGTTTGAAAAAAAAAAAATGTTCTTAAGGTGCTGATTAAACCAATCTGAATGTTCATTTAAATTGTACAATAAAGCACAAACAAATAAAAGGAACATTTTCTAAACAAAGTTAGATGAGTCAGACAGAAGAATGGGTCCAGATGAGATCTGCTGCTGCCTGATTTCTGCAGACATGCGACCTACAACAAGATCATACAAAGGGTCAGGATGAAGTTCACACTTGATCCTGGGGGGGTAGAGTTATAAACATACCTCTTTTTGAGACAGTTTGTTTGAGAGGCTTTGTGTTCCTAAGGGGGCTTGCACACTGGCCAGAGCAGATGCCATCAGGTTTGGTGGTGTCGCAGAGGACTGCGTCACAATGAACAAAGATCTATGGAGAGGAGAGTTAGTGTGTATAATGATACAAAGAATGTAGGCCCTTCAGAGCAATTGGTCTAAATTACCTGTTCTTTTAGGACCGTCTCATCCGTGGTGAAGGTGAACATCTCGACTGAGAAGCGTTTGACGTGAGCGGGTACATGAACCCTGGCGTCTGCAACAACTGGATGGAAGACTATGTAGCGGTCATCAAGATTCTCACAACTGAGGGAAAAATAGAAAATACATTTCTTTAAATGTTAGGCAACAGACCAATTTCTTCTTGGGTAAGTTCAAGTAGTCCCTCCCTGTTTGGTGTGTAGTGACTGACCCTGGGTTCTAATCATTTTTAGCCTGGCTACCCTTCCACATCACTACAGCCAAAGGCCATCCCCACAATGAATGGAGTGATTGATATAGCAGCAAGAAAATTCAGGGTCAGTTGTCAGGTTCATATAAACTCAGCAAAAAAAAAAAAAAAAAAGTCAACTGCGTTTATTTTCAGCAAATTTAGCATGTGTAAATATTTGTATGAACATAAGATTCAACAAGAGACAAACTGAACAAGTTCCACAGACATGTGACTAACAGAAATTTAATAATGTGTCCCTGAACAAAGGGAAGGGGGGGGGGTCAAAAGTAACAGTCAATGCAGCTGGTGGCCACACTACTAAGTACTGCACCGTATTTGGCAGTTCTTGCTGTGAGATGTTACCACCAAGGCACCTGCAAGTTCCCATACATTTCTGTGGGGGGGGGGGGGGGGNGGAATAGCCCTAGCCTGCCGATCCAAAAAGGTCCCAGACGTGCTCAATGGGAGATCCAGGCCTGTCGCTGGCCATGGCAGAACTGACATTCCGGTCTTGCAGGAAATCACGCACAGAACGAGCAGTATGGCATTGTCATGCTGGAGGGTCATGTCAGGATGAACCTGCAGGAAGGGTACCAACATGAGGGAGGAGGATGTCTTCCCTGTAACGCATAGCGTTGTCGTCATTGCAGGCAATCAACAATCTCAGTCCAATGATGCTGTGACACACGGCACCAGACCATGACGGAACCTCCACCGCCATCCTGTACCCGTCTCGCAGGTGTGATATTCAGATGTACAGATCCTGTGCAGGTGTTACGTGGTCTGCCACTGCGAGGACGAGCAGCTGTCATCTCACAGTACGGACATTGCAATTTATTGCCCCGGACACATCTGGAGTCCTCATGCCTCTTTGCAGCGTGCCTAAGGCACATTCACGCAGATTAGCAGGGACCCTAGGCATCTTTCTTTTGGTGTTTTTCAGAGTCAGTAGAAAGGCCTCTTTAGTGTCCTACGTTTTCATAACTGTGACCTTAATTGCCTACCGTCTAAGCAGTTAGTGTCTTAATGACCGTTCCACAGGTGCATGTTCATGGTTCATTGAACAAACATGGGAAACAGAGTTTAAACCCTTTACAATGAAGATCTGTGAAGTTATTTGGGATTTTTACTTATTAACTTTGAAAGACAGGTTCCTGAAAAAGGGACGTTTATTTCTTTGCTGACAAACAAACTGCTGGCAACAAGAAATTAACACAAGTAGACCCCTAATGTTTAAGTCCTAGTGAATGCAACCCTAGTCATTATGCCCAACACTAGTCTCAGTTTTTATATCAAAAGTCATGCTAGCTACCTGTTCACTATGAGGTCCCAGCTAGGTAGAGTGGTCCTGTCCTCATGCAGAGTTGCCCAGCAGTTCTCCAAGACCAGTGCAATCTGAGGGTCAGTAGACCGCATCAGCTCCACCTCAAAATACAGAGGCTGTCGCAAGTACTTCACCACTGGGTAGTCCGCAGTTTGGTAGAATAAGTCATAAGAAACCTCTGAAAACAGAAATCAAATAGAATTGTCACATGTGCCAATTAAAAAAATGTAGACCTTACGAGTACTTAACCAACAATGCCGTTTTTACCCTGAGCTAGTCTCATTTGGACCGCTAGTTGTCCCACTCCAGGATCAGCCTTAGGGTCGCTGTTCCTTGGCCTGGTATGAAATGCCATGGCCTCAGTGTCATTGAGCAGGTAGTAGCAGGAGACTGTGTGCCTGAAAGAAGAAGTCAAACCAGTGAGGGATATGCATATGACTGAGGGGAGGTCACAACCTAGTGGCACATTCTTACCGATACGCTGGATTGATTAGACCTTTCCTACTTTGATGTTCGCCCATGCTGTAGTGAATGGCGATTTCATTCTCGTACACCATGACATTGTCGAAGAACTACAGAGACAGGGAAGGCCTATTAGAGCTGCAAACTTAACAGTACAAGTACAGTATTAGACAGGTCATTGACAGTACAGAAAGGTAAAGTCTAGACACCTGGGCCTGTGTTAGCACAAGAGTGCTAACAGGAGCAAATATCCCCTGCAATTAAAAACAGCTCAGCACTCCTACTCTGAGACAGTTTACAACTACGGCCCCAGTTACAGTCTTACTGTTCTGGTGGTGCCACACGAGTTGAGGTTGAAGGAGAAGAAGGCAAAGCGTTCATTGCTTAAGACAGGTTTACATGACTGGTCACTCAAGGTCAGGTATTCAGGGTTTAGGTTTCGAACAGATTCCACCTTCACTGCCAGTGCAGTCACTGTGCCATTGGAGTAGCACTCTGAAATAAAAGCAAAGTGTTCAACAAAGCAAGTGTAGAAAAGGCAGTGTACCATTACCCAATTACAATTGCTGTTCTTGTAATATTTAATCAGATCTTTATAACTTTCTAGTAGTATTAGTCAAGTACAAAGCATA
The DNA here is from genome assembly GCA_003317085.1 of Hucho hucho. Classification (NCBI taxonomy): domain Eukaryota; kingdom Metazoa; phylum Chordata; class Actinopteri; order Salmoniformes; family Salmonidae; genus Hucho; species Hucho hucho. The sequence goes on along the minus strand of QNTS01002335.1, from coordinate 37,715 downwards.
GGACTCAAAATTGAAAACAAACCAGTCATGGTCAAGGGGAAGAAGCAGGAAAGCGAGAGGTCGTTGAGTTGCCACATGTTAAGGGTCTCCAAGAGCAGCAAGTCTACTCTGGCTCTGATAGAGTCAGACTGCACCATCTTAAAAAAATAAATCAGGGGTAGGCAAGTATGATTTAGCAGCGGGACAAGATTAAGCTGATCGTCAGGAACAGTCACTGCTAATTGGCCCCAAGTAAGCCAAACTTCAAAACATGTTACATTAAGACAATGTGGAAATGTACAAATCTGGGGCAAAAGTCTGACAAACCCTTGGCTTATTAGGTAGTTCCATAAAGTCAACTGATCCACATGCATCAGCATTGTCACACAAGTCTGGCTTGCAAGGGTAGTGTAGTGGCATTAGAGCTACAAATAAACATGAGCCAACAGCTCATACCTCAAAAACTGTATCAGGAGCGGTGTACGGCACTACGATACTGACGTGAGTGCTGTTGGCAGTGAGACTATACAGCTCAGTGTCCAGCTCCCTCCATGAACCAGCATGAAGTATCATGGTCTGGAAGTTGTCCCCTTGGCTCCCATATTTCACAGAAATGTAAAAATTATCCTGGTCGCAGAATCCGGTGGTGGTGGGAAGAACTAAAGGAGTAAAAGTCAAAGCACAGCTGTCACTACAAATAATCTAATCCTTTAGTTGATCTGAGGCACCTGGCTGGGTGCATGTAATATGTTGCACAACATCCTTGAGTCATTCTACTGAAGGGAGCTAGAGGAGATATAACAAGTGGCCTTACCAACATCTTCCAGGGAGGCCTCCAGCTCAGCAGGGTGGGGGAATGGGATTTGTTCAGGCAGGATGAGCAGACCGAAGACCAGAGGGAGGAAGTAGACAGTTGTCAAAGGATCAGGGTTCTGCAGATTGTTGGGGAAAAAGCTGGTAATGTTGGTAGTGTTCTGCATGTCATCTGTTAAAGTTCTCTAAACTGAAAATCCCCAAAATGTTACTTCACGAGATCCTATACTGGCATAAATATATTTACAACATTCTACAATAGATTTGACCAAAGGGACTTACATGTTTCAGGACAACTTCATCTGAGAAGGGCACTCGTAGTGAGAAGGTCTTTGAGCGGTTGGCGAAGCGGTGCTCCTGAAAGTCAAAACCTCTGGCATTGCACTCAGCGACAGTCAGCACCCCGGTAGAGAAAGTAATGTTATGCAACTCCACATCATGGAGGAAGGTCCCCAAGAGAACACTGAACACCTTCTGCTCAGGAACTATGTCTGGAAGACAAAGGGTAGAGGCCAACATGGATTAAACAGCTAAGTGAACAAATCATTGCACCAACATGCCATATTATACATCAGTGTCATTTTTGTACTAGGGACCAGCAAGCAATGACTTCCTACTTGGGCTAGCACCTATTTAGACTAGAAGTTGGGAAACAGTTCAGCCTGCCTTTAATACAAGTGAAGCAGACTTACTTTCAATAACATGTGGAGGCCTGGGCATCAGAGGGGTAGTGATGGGAAAGAGGACTTTATATCGCGTGTCAGCCTGTGTGTCCTCTGCCCTCCACAGCAACTCAAGCATGGGTTCAACAGTGTAGGTTATGTGGTATGCATAATCTGGGGCATGACTCTGCAATCAGAATGAAGTTATTACAAAATCAGGTAATTCATGTAATCTTAAGAGGGTTGTGTTCAGTTGGCACCAAACAGATGAAAATGGACTGAAAGGGACTTGTCCAATATATGCTAATTAACCATTGCAAGTTGTTAGTTGTGCCCGAATGAACAAGCAAGTCATGTCAGACCTTGTAGTAGCCATCAGGTGACCCCACCGGAAGCTCAATGACAACATGAGACTCTGTGATTGACAGCTTGTAGCGTCTGATGGCCATCATGGTTTTGTCCAACCGCTGGCCATCAATGCCCATGTGAGTCTCCAGGATCTTGACGGTGCTAGAGATCAGCGGGGGGATGAGGCGAGGCACGTGCCAGGTAATCACCTCATCAGTGAAGACCAAGCCTCCTGCAGAGGAAACAAATGAGAAACAATTCCATAGGCACATTGATTAGTGATCCTCAATGCTAAGTTGCCCCTGTTCAGTGGGGAAGCTGCCAATTCACCAATCGGTTCAGTCAGGTGTGATAAATGAAGCTGGGACAAAAACCCTACACTACAGCAGTACTCCAAGCAGGAATGAAAACAGTGAGAGTCCCATTTAAACAGCATATACACATACCTGTAGGACAGGCAGCAGCCAAATCCAGGATGGCCAACCTGCAAACCTGCTTGTAGTAAGTGGACACACTGAAGACCTCCATGGGAACTCCTGCCACCTGGTGAGAGAAGGACAATGTATTCGTAACATGGCATGATCCTTCTACATGCCATGTTAACAGGGAAGTGATACACCAGGATGCAGAAGCTGCTTGGGCAGAAGCTCACTTCTTCAGAGTATGTCTCCGGCATGTTGTAGGGGCTTCGCAACACCAGTCTTGTTGGGGTAGTCATTGCACCGTAGCCAGCCCGGTGAGCATCCTTCAGCACCATGACCTTCGAGTCAGAGGTGTGGAATGTCATCTTCCAGATGCTGTTTGGTGCAACCGCCTGTCAATAGAAAATAGCAACTCAGTTAAGACAAGTAATTCAGGCCAGGTGTATAAAAACAATCTATTCACAAGACATACGTCAGGGATGGCATCCTGACAGGTCTCTTCTTGAACTTTCTGGCCATCTATTGTGACTGGGACTTCCGGAGTGACCATGAGGGTTGACACCTAAGAGACAGAGCAAATCTCCAAAGCGTGATTAGTAAATTCTAAACCCAAGCATTGCCTGCCAGCACCCCCCCCCCCAATGTACTGTAAAGCCATGTATTGATATGGCCACCTGAAAATCTAGGGATGATCAGAATTGCCTCACCTCCATGTAGTTCCTGTCACAGAGAATATCCCGGGAAGCCCAGCGGGAGTAGCTGCACGTCTCGGTCACGTCATGCTGGACCTGCTTTGACAGGCCATCGCCATACATTTGTAGTCGCAGGCCAAGGTTAAATGTCACATCCGCCTATGGAAAAAAATGTAGTACAGAGTCAAGTTCATTATGCACTAAACATAATTGGCTGAAACAGGGGTTGACTACCTAGAAAACTGGTAGTGTTGCAAGAGCTTTTGACATTCGTTGCCCTTAACAAAGATGCATTAGTGACTCAAGAAGAGTTAAAATAGACACCAAGAAGCAAGTTGACAAAGGACCAGATCAAGAAACCCCATAGTTGTCATTTTTGAACCTCAATGTCCCTTTATGATTTACCTGCTTGTCAACATAACAGCCCAACAAGGACACAAAGACTTTCGTGTTCCCCCAAGGGTCAGAGTCCATGCTGTAGCCACACTGGGCAGCCAAGGTGGGCGACAACGGTATAATGTCAGTGCCATCTGAAAGCACAGTGGTGGATAAGAGCGGAGCAGATTTGAAGGGAATGTTAACATAAACGTGGAGATTCTTCAATACTCAGACTACTCACTGATGGCAGCAATTTCTAGCTGGCTCCCCACAGCCAGAGCTTCGTCCAATGTTAGCCTCATGATATTCCATAGGCACTCAGACCTCAAACCACCATCTGTTTGAAGAGGTGCCAGGAAGTCATATTGATCAGTGTTAAGCAGGAACAGAGCAGTACAGGCAAAAATTATACATTTGGCACAGCAGTCAGATGTCTGTTTTGTTTGTCTTGTCCCGTCCCATGTA
>QNTS01002334.1:177630-189872 GCA_003317085.1 Hucho hucho | reverse complement strand
GAACTACACGGGAGGATCTTGTCAATGATCTCAAGGCAGCTGGGACCATAGTCACCAAGAAAACAATTGGTAACACACTACGCCGTGAAGGACTGAAATCCTGCAGCGCCCGCAAGGTCCCCCTGCTCAAGAAAGCACAAATACATGCCCGTCTGAAGTTTGCCAATGAACATCTGAATGATTCAGAGGACAACTGGGTGAAAGTGTTGTGGTCAGATGAGACCAAAATGGAGCTCTTTGGCATCAACTCAACTCGCCGTGTTTGGAGGAGGATGAATGCTGCCTATGACCCCAAGAACACCATCCCCACCATCAAACATGGAGGTGGAAACATTATGCTTTGGGGGTGTTTTTCTGCTAAGGGGACAGGACAACTTCACCGCATCAAAGGGACGATGGACGGGGCAATGTACCGTCAAATCTTGGGTGAGAACCTCCTTCCCTCAGCCAGCGCATTGAAAATGGGTCGTGGATGGGTATTCCAGCATGACAATGACCGAAAACACACGGCCAAGGCAACAAAGGAGTGGCTCAAGAAGAAGTACATTAAGGTCCTGGAGTGGCCTAGCCAGTCTCCAGACCTTAATCCCATAGAAAATCTGTGGAGGGAGCTGAAGGTTTGAGTTGCCAAACGTCAGCCTCGAAACCTTAATGACTTGGAGAAGATCTGCAAAGAGGAGTGGGACAAATCCCTCCTGAGATGTGTGCAAACCTGGTGGCCAACTACAAGAAACATCTGACCTCTGTGATTGCCAACAAGTACTAAGTCATGTTTTGCAGAGGGTTCAAGTACTTATTTCCCTCATTAAAATGCAAATCAATTTATAACATTTTTCACATGCGTTTTTCTGGATTTTTTTGTTGTTATTCTGTCTCTCACTGTTCAAATAAACCTACCATTAAAATTATAGACTGATCATTTCTTTGTCAGTGGGCAAACATACAAAATAAGCAGGGGATCAAATACTTTTTTCCCTCACTGTACTGCCCCGATAGAGGGCATCCTTGTCTTTTTTTTATTTTTTACCTTTATTTAACTAGGCAAGTCAGTTAAGAAAAAATTCTTATTTACAGTGACAGATTTTTACATTGTCAGCTCTGGGATTTGATCTAGCAACCTTTCAGTTTCTGGCACAATGCCCTAACCACTAGGCTACCTGCCGCCCCAGACATACTGTATCTGATATGGGCAGAAAGTTTAAATTCTTGTTAATCTAACTGTACTGTCCAATTTACAGTAGCTATTACAGTGAAAGAATACCATGCTATTGTTTGAGGAGAGTGCACAGTTATGAACTTGAAAATGTATTAATAAACCAATTAGGTACGTTTGGGCAGTCTTGAAACAACATTTTGAACAGAAATGCAATGGTTCATTGAATCAGTCTAAACTTTGCACATACACTGCTACCATCTAGTTGCCAAAGTCTAAATTGTGCCTAACCTGGAATATTACATTTTGGCCTTTCTCTTGCATTTCAAAGATGATAAAAAAAAGAAAGAAAAAAAGAAAACGGTATCAAGAATATTCATATCCTTGCTTCAGGTCCTGAGCTACAGGCAGTTAGATTTGGGTATGTCATTTTAGGCGCAAATTGAAAAAAAGGGTCAGATCTTTAAGAGATTAATTTCTCTGTTGGAATGTCTTTTTGTGATGTTGAGGGTGGAGTTTACTGTCGGGGCGTTTAAAATGGAGCATAACGGTATTCGAATAAGGAAAAGGCCAAATGTGTGTTGTTGAATATTCTGCTTGCTCAGGCATTGTTGGCTATTTGTCTAACAAGGAGGAACAGGGTCAAAGGTGGGGGGGATAACAGACTCTTTACTATTATTTAATGGGGTGTCATTTGAGTTCTATGAAATGATAAACAGTGTGGAGATGTTTCAGGAGATATGGTGTGTCGGGGGGGCCTTCTTTACAGCTGGGGAAGATGGGTTGAATATATGGTTGTAGAAGTGGTGAGATTTTGGTTATTGTGATGTGTGGTGTTGTTTTGCATCGTGGGGTAGAGGGTAAGTGAGTATGCAGCACTGCAGTAAATCAAATCAAATTGTATTAGTCACATGCACAGAATACAACAGGTGTAGATCTTACAGTGAAATGCTTACTTACGAGCCCCTAACCAACAATGCAGTTTTTTTAAGGGGGTGGGAGGGATGGGGGGGTGGTGTACAGGGGCTATTTGTTTTTATTTAATGAAATGAGCTGAATATGTATCGTTAAAAAGGATCTCTCTCTTTCTCTCTCTCTCTCTCTCTCTTGATCTCAGTGTGAGTGTTTATGTTCCCATCTATTCTGCAAAGAGTTTTAGAGGGTTTCCATGGGAACTAAATGGAAATGTTCTGGACAGGATTATAAATTGTGATGGATCATAGTAGTGGACACACAGTAGAGTAGAGTACAGAGGAGTAAAGTAGAGTAGAGTACAGTACAGTAGAGTAGAGTAGAGTAGAGTACAGTACAGTGCAGTACAGTTCAGTATAGTGCAGTACAGTAGAGTACAGTGCAGTATAGTAGAGTATAGTTATACAATGTGCTGGCAACCATGTTGTTCTGTCCATGCAGAGGTCAATGACCAGCTTTACAAAGCATTTGAGATACCTCTCAGCTGGTGCTGTCTCTGAGTGTCTTTATGTGCTTGGCTGGAACAAAAGCCTGTAAACTCTGTATCTCTCCACTGCTCTAGACACAAGCTGAAGCACTGGAAACATGTACAGTGCATTCGGAAAGTATTCAGACCCCTTGACTTTTTCCACATTCTGTTACATTACAGCCTTATTCTAAAATGGATTCGATTTTTATTTTTTATAAAAAAAAAATCCCTCATCAATCTACACACAGTACCCCATAATGACAAAGCAAAAACAGGTTTTTAGACATTTTAGCAAATATATCAACCTTCGCCCCAGTCTGAGGTCCTGAGCGCTCTGGGGAAGGTTTTCATCTAGGATTGCTCTGTAGTTTGCTCCGTTCATCTTACCCTCAATCCTGACTAGTCTCCCAGTTCTGTCCGCTGAAAACATTCCCACAGCATGATGCTGCCTCCACCATGCTTCACTGTAGGGATGGTGCCATGTTTCCTCCAGACGTGATGCTTGGCATTCTGGCCAAATAGTTCAATCTTGGTTTCATCAGACCAGAGAAACTCCAAATGGGCTGTCGTGCCATTTACTGAGGAGTGGCTTCTGTCTGGCCACTCATTCCGATTGCTCAGTTTGGCCAGGCGGCCAGCTCTAGGAAGAGTCTTGGTGGTTCCAAACTTCATCCATTTAAGAATGACGGAGGCCACTGTGTTCTTGGGGACCTTCAATACTGCAGACAGTTTTTTTTCGTACCCTTCCCCAGATCTGTGCCTCGACACAATCCTGTCTCGGAGCTCTACGAACAATTGCTTCGACCTCATGGTTTGGATTTTGCTCAGACATGCACTGTCAACTGTGGGACCTTATATAGACAGGTGTGTGCCTTTCCAAATAATGTCCAATCAATAGTTTTTACCACAGGTGGACTCCAATCAAGTTGTAGAAACATCTCAAAGATGGTCAATGGAAACAGGATGCACCTGAGCTCAATTTCGAGTCTCATAGCAAAGGGTCTGAATACTTATGTAAATTATTTATACATTTGCAAAAACAAAATCGCTTTGTCTTGATGGGGTATTGTGTGTAGATTGATGAGTGAAAAAAATATGTAATATATTTTTTTATAAGGCTGTAACGTAACAAAATGTGGAAAAAGTCAAGGTGTCTGAATACTTTCCGAATGCACTGTATGTGCTTGAGTGTGCGTGTGTGTGCATGCATGTGTGTGTATTTGTGTAGCTACTATGTGCGTTTTGGCAGAGCTATGGAAGCAGCTCCTGCTTAAGAGATCGGCATAATGCTTGCCACTGTAATTGGTTTAATCTTTGGGTTTTATCTAGTGTCGGCCTGTTTTTAGAATGTGTTTTTTATGGCTCTGCAGAGAGACTAGCTGCTGCCAAACATCTGCAGAGGACCGGGCTGATCAGATTTTGGTGAATATGATGTCCTCTGTTGACATTTCTGTGGTGTAGTCCCCACACACACACACAAACACACAGACAGACACAGACACAGACACAGACACAGACACACAGACACACAGACACACAGACACACACACACACATACACACACAGACACACACAGTGTAGTCCTCGTGGAGGGGAGCCCTGGGTATAGTTATTTATTTGTGCAGTGGAGCAGAAGCAGGGAGCGCTGTTGGTCATTTCTGTTTGTTTGTGAGATCCTCAGAACCTTGAGCCTGTTGTGTTGATTCTAAAGCCATTTTAAAGCCTGTTCTATAGATTCTCTATATTCTAAGGCCTGTTCTATAGGTTCTCTATATTCAAAAGCCTGTTCTATAGATTATCTATATTCAAAAGCCTGTTCAATAGATTCTACAAATACTAAAGCCTGTTCAATAGATTCTATGAATTCTAAAGCCTGTTCTATAGATTCTAAAACCATTCTAAAGCCTGTTCTATAGATTCTAAAACCATTCTAAAGACTGATCAATAGATTCTAAAACCATTCTAAAGCCTGTTCTATAGATTCTCTATATTCTAAAGCCTGTTCTATAAATTCTCTAAATTCTAAAGCCTGTTCTATAGATTCTAAAACCATTCTAAAGCCTGTTCTATAGATTCTCTATATTCTAAAGCCTGTTTTACAGATTCTCTACATTCTGAAGCCTGTTCTATAGATTCTAAAACCATTCTGAAGCCCATTCTATAGATTCTCTATATTCTAAAGCCTGTTCTACAGATTCTCCATATTCTAAAGCCTGTTCTATAGATTCTATAAATTCTAAAGCCTGATCTACAGATTCTAAAACCGTTCTAAAGCCTGATCTATAGATTCTAAAGCCATTCTGAACCTGTTCTATAGATTCTCTATATTCTAAAGCCTGTTCTATAGATTCTCTACTGTCAAAAGCCTGTTCTAAAGATTCTAAAACCATTCTAAAGCCTGATCTATAGATTCTAAAGCATTCTAACGCCTGTTCTGTAGATTCTAAAGCCATTCTGACGCCTGTTCTATAGATTCTAAAAACATTTCAAAGCCTGTTACATAGATTCTCTATATTCTAAAGCCTGATCTATAGATTCTAAAGCCATTCCAAAACCTGTTCTATAGATTTTAAAGCCATTCTAAAGCCTGTTCTATAGATTCTAAAACCATTCTAAAGCCTGTTCTATAGATTCTTAAAGCATTCTAAAGCCTGTTCTATAGATCCTGAATCCCTTCCAAAGCCTGTTCTATAGATTCTAAAATCTTTATGAAGCCTGTTCTATAGATTCTAAAGCCATTCTAAAGCCTGATCTATAGATTCTAAAACCATTCTAAAGCCTGTTCTATAGATTCTAAATCCATTCTAAAGCCTGTTCTATAGATCGTGAATCCATTCCAAATCCTGATCTATAGATTCTAAAACCATTCTAAAGCCTGATCTATAGATTCTAAAGCCATTCTATAGCCTGTTCTAGAGATTCTCTACATTCCAAAGCCTGTTCTATAAATTCTAAAACCATTCTAAAGCCTGTTCTATAGATTCTTAAAGCATTCTAAAGCCTGTTCTATAGATCCTGAATCCCTTCTAAAGCCTGTTCTATAGATTCTAAAATCTTTATGAAGCCTGTTCTATAGATTCTAAAGCCATTCTAAAGCCTGATCTATAGATTCTAAAACCATTCTAAAGCCTGTTCTATAGATTCTAAATCCATTCTAAAGCCTGTTCTATAGATCGTGAATCCATTCCTAAGCCTGATCTGCAGATTTTAAAACCACTACAAATCCTGATCTATAGATTCTAAAACCATTCTAAAGCCTGATCTACAGATTCTAAAACCGTTGTAAAGCCTGTTCTATAGATTCTATAAATTCTAAAGCCTGTTCTATAGATTCTAAAACCATTCTAAAGCCTGATCTACAGATTCTAAAACCGTTCTAAAGCATGATCTATAGATTCTAAAACCATTCTGAACCTGTTCTACAGATTCTCTATATTCTAAAGCCTGTTCTATAGATTCTCTACTGTCAAAAGCCTGTTCTAAAGATTCTCTATATTCTAAAGCCTGTTCTATAGATTCTAAAACCCTTCTGAAGCCCGTTCTGTAGATTCTAAAGCCATTATGATGCCTGATCTATAGATTCTAAAGCCATTCTAAATCCTGATCTATAGATTCTAAAACCTTTCTAATGCCTGATCTATAGATTCTAAAGCCTGATCTATAGATTTCAAAGTCAATCTAAAGCCTATTCTGTAGATTCTCTATATTCTAAAACCTGTTCTATAGATTCTCTAAGTTCTGCAGCCTGTTCTACAGACTCTCTATACACCCAGTGGCAGCCAGACGGGAGTTTTGTCAAATTGTTTAAAGATTAGTCTAATTCAACACCTGTGTATATGGAATTCACCAAATTCTCTTCAAACAAGTTTTTCCATTGCTCAACTTTTTTTCATTCAACTCTGTCACTCCGGACGCTTTATCTGGACGTGTTTCGTCAGGACCTCCACCAGCCGAAGCTAAGTTGTAACATTAACATGATGCCTTCTAATTGCAGTCGTTGTACTCATAATATACGGGATGAGCGATCGCCTTACAGCGAGGATAGCTGTGCTGCAAGCCCAGCTTCAGACGCAATCGTTAGGCAAGAAATTTAAGTGTAGAAAAGGATAAAACAGTGTCTGTGCCACCAGTAAGTACAGATAGTAGTATAAATCCCCTTGCACAGTCTACGCAGCCGGACAATTTTTTCATGGCTTTTGAAAGGAAATTCTGTAGGAATGCTCAACCGGTGTCGCTCACTCAGCCGACAGAAACTTTGAACCGGTTCTCCCCATTAAGCAGCGGGTCGGAGTCAGAGGCCGAGCCTTCTCTGGTCTCTACTCCTCCCATTACGGGGTCTGAGACACCGAGGCCTTCCACCATTAGCTCTGACATATTGAAAACTCTAGTCATTGGCGACTCCATTACCCACAGTATTAGACTTAGAACGAGTCATCCAGCGATCATACACTGTTTACCAGGGGGCAGGGCTACCGACGTTAAGGCTAATCTGAAGATGGTGCTGGCTAAAGCTAAAACTGGCGAGTGTAGAGAGTATAGGGATATTGTTATCTACGTTTGCACCAACGATGTTAGGATGAAACAGTCAGAGTTCACCAAGCGCAACATAGCTTCAGCGTGCAAATCAGCTAGAAAGATGTGTTGACAATTGAGTAATTGTCTCTGGCCCCCTCCCAGTTAGGCGGAGTGATGAGCTCTACAGCAGTCTCACAACTCAATTGCTGGTTGAAAACTGTTTTCTGCCCCACCCAAAAGATAGAATTTGTAGATAACCGGCCCTCTTTCTGGGACTCACCCACAAACAGGACCAAGCCTGGCCTGTTGAGGAGTGACGGACTCCATCCTAGCTGGAGGGGTGCTCTCATCTTATCTATGAACATAGACAGGGCTCTAACTCCCCTAGCTCCAGAATGAGATAGGGTGCAGGCCAGGCAGCAGGCTGTTAGCCAGCCTGCCAGCTTAGTGGAGTCTGCCACTAGCACAGTCAGTGTAGTCAGCTCAGATATCCCCAAACTAAACATGGCGGTGTTCGCCTTAGAAATCTCACTAGAATAAAAACATCCTCTATTCCTGCCATTATTGAAAGAGATTGCAATACCTCACATCTCAAAATAGGGCTACTTAATGTTAGATCCCTCACTTCCAAGGCAGTTATAGACAATTAACTAATCACAGATCATAATCTTGATATGATTGGCCTGACTGAAACATGGCTTAAGCCTGATGAATTTACTGTGTTAAATGAGGCCTCACCTCCTGGTTACACTAGTGACCATATCCCCCGCGCATCAGGCCTCTTGGCCCATATACAACGTTCCTCACTGAGTTCACTGAATTCCTATCGGCCCTTGTAGTCATGGCAGATAATATTACAATTTTTGGTGACTTTAATATTCACATGGAAAGGTCCACAGACCCACTCGAAAAGGCTTTCGGAGCCATCATCGACTCAGTCGGTTTTGTCTCCGGAACTACTCACTGCCACAGTCATACTCTGGACGTAGTTTTGTCCCGTGGAATAAATGTTGTGGATCTTAATGTTTTTCCTCATAATCCTGGACTATCGGACCACCATTTTATTACGTTTGCAATCGCAACAAATAATCTGCTCAGACCCCAACCAAGGATCATCAAAAGTCGTGCTATAAATTCTCGGACAACCCAAAGATTCCTAGATGCCCATCCAGAATCCCTCCGCCTACCCAAGGACGTCAGAGTACAAAAATCAGTTAACCACCTAACTGAGGAACTCAATGTAACCTTGCGCAATACCCTAGATGCAGTCGCACCCCTAAAAACAAAAAACATTTGCCATAAAAAACTAGCTCCCTGGTATACAGAAAATACCCGAACTCTGAAGCAAGCTTCCAGAAAATTGGAACGGAAATGGCGCTACACCAAACTGGAAGTCTTCCGACTAGCTTGGAAAGACAGTACCGTGCTGTATCAAAGAGCCCTCACTGCTGCTCGATGATCCTATTTTTCCAAGTTAATTGAGGAAAATAAGAACAATCCAACATTTATTTTTGATACTGTCGCAAAGATAACTAAAAAGCAGCATTCCCCAAGAGAGGATGGCTTTCACTTCAGCAGTGATACATTCATGAACTTCTTTGAGGAAAAGATCATGATCATTAGAAAGCAAATGACGGACTCCTCTTTAAATCTGCGTATTCCTCCAAAGCTCAGTTGTCCTGAGTCTGCACAACTTTGCCAGGACATAGATTCAAGGGAGACACTCAAGTTTTTTAGTACCATATCTCTTGACACATTGATGAAAATAATCATGACCTCTAAACCTTCAAGCTGCATACTGGACTCTATTCCAACTAAACTACTGAAAGAGCTGCTCCTGTGCTTGGCCCTCCTATGTTGAACATAATAAACGTCTCTCTATCCACTGGATGTGTACACAACTCACTAAAAGTGGCAGTAATAAAGCCTCTCTTGAAAAAGCCAAACCTTGACCCAGAAAATATAAAAAACTATCGGCCTATATCGAATCTTCCATTCCTCTCAAAACATTTTGAAAAAGCTGTTGCACAGCAACTCACTGCCTTCCTGAAGACAAACAATGTATACGAAACGCTTCAGTCTGGTTTTAGACCCCATCATAGCACTGAGACTGCACTTGTGAAGGTGGTAAATGACCTTTTAATGGCGTCAGACCGAGGCTCTGGAACTGTCCTCGTGCTCCTAGACCTTAGTGCTGCTTTTGATACAATCAATCACCACATTCTTTTGGAGAGATTGGAAACCCAAATTGGTCTACACGGACAAGTTCTGACCTGGTTTAGATTTTATCTGTCGGAAGATATCAGTTTGTCTTGTCCTCTGACAAATCAACTGTAAATTTCGGTGTTCCTTAAGGCTCTGTTTTAGGACAACTATTGTTTTCACTATATATTTTACCACTTGGTGATGTCATTCGGAAACATAATGTTAACTTTCACTGCTATGCAGATGATACACAGCTGTAAATTTCGATGAAACATGGTGAAGCCCCAAAATTGCCCTCCCTGGAAGCCTGTGTTTCAGACATAAGGAAGTGGATGGCGGCAAATGTTCTACTTTTAAACTCTGACAAAACAGAGATGCTTGTTCTAGGTCCCAATTAAATAAAGAGATCTTCTGTTGAATCTGACAATTAATCTAGAGGGTTGTACAGTCGTCTCAAAGAAAACTGTGAAGGACGTCGGCGTTACTCTGGACCCTGATCTCTCTTTTGACGAACATATCAAGACTGTTTCAAGGACAGCTTTTTTCCATCTACATAAAATTGTAAAAATCAGAAACTTTCTGTCCAAAAATGATGCAGAAAAATGTATGCATGCTTTTGTCACTTCTAGGTTAGACTACTGCAAATCTCTACTTTCCGGCTACCCGGATAAAGCACTAAATAAACTTCAGTTAGTGCTAAACACGGCTGCTAGAATCTTGACTAGAACCCAAATATGTGATCATATTACTCTACACTGGCTTCCTGTTTTAAGGCAAGGGCTGATTTCAAGGTTTTACTGCTAACCTACAAAGCATTACATGGGCTTGCCCCTACCTATCTTTCCGATTTGGTCCTGCCGTACATACCTACACGTACGCTACGGTCACAAGACGCAGGCCTCCTTACTGTCCCTAGAATTTCTAAGCAAACAGCTGGAGGCAGGGCTTTCTCCTATAGAGCTCCATTTTTATGGAATGGTCTGCCTATCCATGTGAGAGACGCAGACTCGGTCTCAACCTTTAAGTCTTTATTGAAGACTCATCTCTTCAGTAGGTCCTATGATTGAGTGTAGTCGGGCCCAGGAGTGTGAAGGTGAACGGAAAGGCACTGGAGCAACGAACCACCCTTGCTGTCTCTGCCTGGCCGGTTCCCCTCTCCACTGGGATTCTCTGCCTCTAACCCTATTACAGGGGCCGAGTCACTGGCTTACTGGTGCTCTTCCATGCCGTCCCTGGGGGGGGGGTGCGTCGCTTGAGTGGGTTGAGTCACTGACGTGATCTTCCTGTCCGGGCTATACTCGGCCTTGTCTCAGGATGGTAAGAAGGTGGTTGGAGATATCCCTCTAGTGGTGTGGGGGCTGTGCCTCGGCAGAGTGGGTGGGGTTATATCCTGCCTGTTTGGCCCTGTCCGGGGGTATCGTCGGGCGGGGGCACAGTGTCTCCCGACCCCCCCTGTCTCAGCCTCCAGTATTTATGCTGCAGTAGTTTATGTGTCAGGGGCTAGGGTTCGTCTGTTATATCAGGAGTATTTCTCCTCTCTTATCCGGTGTCCTGTGTGAATTTAAGTATTCTCTCTCTCTCTCTCTCTCTCTCTCTCTCTCTCTCTCTCTCTCTCTCTCTCTCTCTCTCTCTCTCTCTCTCTCTCTCTCTCTCTTTAGGCTGGGTTTCTGTACAGCACTCTGTGACATCACATGATGTAACAAGGGCTTTATGAATAGATTTGAATGATATATTCTAAAGCCTGTTCTATAGATGCTCTATATTCCAAAGCCTGTTCTATAGATTCGAAAAACTATTCGAAAGCCTGATCTATAGATTCTAAAGCCATTCTAAAGCCTGTTCTATAGATCCTGAATCCATTCCAAAGCCTGATCTACAGATTCTAAAACCACTCCAAAGCATGATCTATAGATTCTAAAACCATTCTAAAGCCTGATCTATAGATTCTAAAACCATTCTGAAGCCTGATCTATAGATTCTGAATCCATTCTGAAGCCTGAACTATAGATTCTGAATCCATTCTAAACCCGATCTATAGATTCTGAATCCATTCTAAACCCGATCTATAGATTCTCTACATTCTAAAGCCTGTTCTATAGGTTCTAAATCCATTCTAAAACCTGTTCTATAGATTCTAAAGCCATTCTAAAGCCTGTTCTATAGATTCTAAAATCTTTCTAAAGCCTGATCTATAGATTCCAAAGCCATTCTAAAGCCTGTTCTATAGATCCCGAATCCATTCCAAAGCCTGATCTACAGATTCAAAAACCACTCCAAAGCATGATCTATAGATTCTAAAACCATTCTAAAGCCTGTTTTATAGATTCTAAAGCAATTCTAAAGCCTGTTCTATAGATTCTAAAATCTTTCTAAAGCCTGATCTATAGATTGTAAAGCCATTCTAAAGCCTGTTCTATAGATCCCGAATCCATTTCAAAGCCTGATCTACAGATTCAAAAACCACTCCAAAGCATGATCTATAGATTCTAAAACCATTCTAAAGCCTGTTTTATAGATTCTAAAGCCATTCTAAAGCCTGATCTATAGATTCTGAATCCATTCTGATGCCTGTTCTATAGATTCTCTACATTCTAAAGCCTGTTCTATAGATTCTAAAGCCATTCTAAAGCCTGTTCTATAGATCCTGAATCCATTCCAAAGCCTGATCTACAGATTCTAAAACCACTCCAAAGCCTAATCTATAGATTCTAAAACCATTCTAAAGCCTGATCTATAGATTCTGAATCCATTCTGAAGCCTGTCCTATAGACTCTCTACATTCTAAAGCCTGATATATAGATTCTAAAGCCATTCTAAAGCCTGATCTATAGATTCTAAAGCCATTCAAAAGCCTGTTCTATAGATCCTGAATCCATTCCAAAGCCTGATCTACAGATTCTAAAACCACTCCAAAGCATGATCTATAGA
>QNTS01002334.1:33376-44479 GCA_003317085.1 Hucho hucho | reverse complement strand
TCTCTCTGGTTCTCTGTCCAATCATCTCTCTGGTTCTCTGTCCATTCCTCTCTCTGGTTCTCTGTCTATTCCTCTCTCTCATCTCTCTGGTTCTCTGTCCATTCATCTCTCTGGTTCTCTGTCCATTCATCTCTCTGGTTCTCTGTCCATTCCTCTCTCTCATCTCTCTGGTTCTCTGTCCATTCCTCTCTCTGGTTCTCTGTTCATTCCTCTCTCATCTCTCTGGTACTCTGTCTATTCCTCTCTCTCATCTCTCTGGTTATGAGTCCATTCCTCTCTCACTTCTTTCTGGTTCTCTTCCTGTTCCTCTCTCTCATCTCTCTGTTTCTCTGTCCATTCCGCTCTCTCATCTCTCTCGTTCTGATCTAGGATCACGTTTCAACTTTCACGTTTTAATGTCACGTGCACATGTACATTGAAATGCCTTTCAATGCAGCAATCAATATCAATGTAGTACTAAAAATAACAAGGTAGAACAAAAACACACAAGAAATAAAAATAAGAACATGAGAAAGTAAGTTAGCATACCATATACAGTCCCCCCGTCCGTCTGTCCATCCGCCCCCCCCGTCTGTCCGTCCGCCCCCCGTCCACGTCCACGTAGTCATATTCTCAATGATCTAGACTAAACTGTTCCTAAATCAGTGCTGTTACTCTTAGACAGACGCTTGAAAAATGGCCACAGAACAGGAACCAATCCTGGTAGGAAATTAGGATGTGTGTGTAGTGATTTATCACTAGGGGGTGTTACTGTGACAGATTGTAGAATAGGGCTTTTGGTACAGATCTAGGATCAGTATATCCTGCCTTAAACCTAACCTTCATTATCAGGGAAGACCTTAGATCAGTGTTTAGGGGCAACTTCATCCTAGTCCTGGCAACCTCAGCTCCTGAGAAAGACCAGGGCCCTGTATTAGAGTAGAGGACCAGGGCCCTGTATTAGAGTAGAGGACCAGGGCCATGTATTAGAGTAGAGGACCAGGGCCCTGTATTCGACTAGAGGACCAGGGGCCTGTATTCGAGTAGAGGACCAGGGCCCTATATTAGAGTAGAGGACCAGGGCCCTGTATTCGAGTAGAGGACCAGGGCCCTGTATTCGAGTAGAGGACCAGGGCCCTGTATTAGAGTAGAGGACCAGAGCCCTGTATTAGAGTAGAGGACCAGGGCCCTGTAATAGAGTAGAGGACCAGGGCCCTGTATTCGAGTAGAGGACCAGGGCCCTGTAATAGAGTAGAGGACCAGGGCCCTGTAATAGAGTAGAGGACCAGGGCCCTGTAATACAGTAGAGGACCAGGGCCCTGTAATAGAGTAGAGGACCAGGGCCCTGTAATAGAGTAGAGGACCAGGGCCCTGTATTAGAGTAGAGGACCAGGGCCCTGTATTAGAGTAGAGGACCAGGGCCCTGTATTAGAGTAGAGGACCAGGGCCCTGTAATAGAGTAGAGGACCAGGGCCCTGTATTACAGTAGGAAAGTGCTTCCCAACTCCTTGAGTGCCCCCAACAGATGCACCACACACATTACCATGTAATGCACACACACATACACACACACACACACACTTGAAATAACTTATATTGTCGACCCTGATGCCTAGTAACTTTACCCTGCCTTCAAGGACATATCTACCTTTAATTCCTTATTAGTATCTATCCTGATGCCTAGTCACTTTAACCTGCCTTCATGTATATATCTACCTTTAATACCTTATTAGTATCTATCCTGATGCCTAGTCACTTTAACCTGCCTTCGTGTACAAATCTACCTTTAATTCCTTATTAGTATCTATCCTGATGCCTAGTCACTTTAACCTGCCTTCATGTACAGATCTACAGTGACTTCGGAAAGTATTCAGACCCCTTGACTCCACATTTTGTTAGGTTATTAAATTGCTTTTTTCCCTCATCAATATTTACACACTGTCATCATAGTGTAGCGTAAAAACAGGTTTTTAGATAATTTAGCAAATTTATAATATAAAAAAATTGAAATATGACATTTGCGTAAGTATTCAGACCCTTTACTCAATACTTTGTTGAAGCACCTTTGGTAGCGATTACAGCCTTGAGTCTTCTTGGGTATGACGCTCCGAGCTTGGGGGAGTTCATCCCATTCTTCTCTGCAGATCCTCTCAAGCTCTGTCAGGTTGGATGGGGAGTGTTGCTGCACAGCTATTTTCAGGTCTCTCTAGAGATGTTCAATCGGGATTAAGTGCGAGCTCTGGCTGGGCCCCTAAAGGACATTCAGAGACTTGTACAGAAGCCCCTCCTGCATTGTCTTCTGTGTGCTAAGGTTCGTTGTCCTGTTGGAAAGTGAAACGTCACCCCAATCTGAGGTCCTGAGCACTCTGGAGCAGGTTTTCATTAAGTATCTCTCTGTTCTTTACTCCGGTCATCTTTGCCTTGATCCTGACTAGTCTCCCAGTCCCTGCTGCTGAAAAACATCACTACAACATGATGCTGCCACCACCACCATGCTTCACCGTAGGGATGGAGCCAGGTTTCCTCCAGAAGTGACGCTTGGCATTCAGGCCAGAGTTCAATCTTGGTTTCATCAGACCAGAGAATCTTGTTTCTCATGGTCTGAAAGTCTTCAGGTGCTTTTTGGCCAACTTTTTACTGAGGAGTGGCTTCCATCTGGCCACTCCACCATAAAGGCCTGATTGGTGGAGTGCTGTAAACCTGGTTGTCCTTATGGAAGGTTTTCCCATCTCTTGGTCACCTCCCTGACCAAGGCCCTTCTCCCCCGATTGCTCAGTTTGGCCGGGCGGCCAGCTCTAGGAAGAGTCTTGGTGGTTCCAAACTTCTTGCATTTAAGAATGATGGAGACCACTGTGTTCTTGGGGACCTTCAATGATATAGAAATGTTTTGGTACCCTTCCCCAGATCTGCGCCTCGACACAATCCTGTCTCGGAGCTCTAAGGACAATTCCTTCGACCTCATGGCTTGGTGTGACCTTATATAGACAGGTGTATGCCTTTCCAAATCATGTCCAATCAATTGAATTTACCACAGCTGATTGATATTAATTGAATTCATGGTCAAATGAAACAACTTTTATCTACATCGAGTTACGCAACTGGTAGGTTCCTTGACCATTCCTGCTCAGTTAATAAGTGTTGGCGGGCTGAAGAGGGGATTCTAGTACCTGAAGATGATTAAACATGGATCATCAAAGTTTAAACATACTTATGGAACGGAATCATCATCATCTTCATCATCAGGAAGTCAACAGTGAATTCATGGAATGATAAGAATGAATCCTCTGGGTGAGTTGTCAATATCTGACACTAAATACACAAGATGGACACCAGAGTAGAGAAATACATTTTATTATCACATAAAAATGTATTAAAACCATGTCATGTTTATAACTTGGGAGGTATTCATTTCAGTTTAATAAAGACTTTTCTTAATAGTTACTGTTTATATACATATTATAAACATATGTAAGATTTCATTGTTTTCATACTATAAAATAAGATTCATACATTTATGCTTATTCAACTCTATTACAATGACACAGTACTTTGAGAGAATAAAAAACAAAGTGTTAACAGTTTTATGAATATAATAATTTATATCAGAATAGTTCAACAGTGTCCATATAAAGATGCATCAGTCATGTTCCTTGATGGAACATTACACTTCTATTACATCACATCCTAATTTCAAGAGAATCTAAAGTTCCACTTCTTTACTCTTTTTACAACACTGATGTCTCTTTAGATGTCCTGACTGACTGAAATTCTTCCCACACTGAGAGCAGTGGAACGGCTTCTCTCCTGTGTGAGTGAGCTGGTGTGTTCTGAGACTACCCCCTGTAGTGAAACTCTTCCCACACTGGGAGCAGTGGAATGGCTTCTCTCCTGTGTGAGTGAGCTGGTGTGTTCTGAGACTACTCCCTCCAGTGAAACTCTTCCCACACTGAGAGCAGTGGAACGGCTTCTCTCCTGTGTGAGTGAGCTGGTGTGTTCTGAGATGACTCCCTGTAGTGAAACTCTTCCCACACTGAGAGCAGTGGAACGGCTTCTCTCCTGTGTGAGTGAGCTGGTGTGTTCTGAGACTACTCCCTCTAGTGAAACTCTTCCCACACTGGGAGCAGTGGTGTGGTCGTGGTTTGTCCGTCTCTCTCTGTTTCCTGGTGGGAGCTTGGTTAGAGGAACCTGAGATGGTTCCATGGTGTTGTGAGCTACTGGAGGCCATGAAATTCTGTGATCTGAACTCTCCACTCCTCAACAGTCTGACATACTCATCATGGTGACATCTCTTTATATGCTTGTGGAGGAAGATCTGAGAGGTGAAGGAGAACGGACAGCCAGAGCACGAGAAGATCTGGAACTGGGACGACTCAGCGTTCACATCTGAGAGAGATGGAGGGGAGAGAGAAAGAGAGAGTAATTAAAATAAGAGAAGTCAAGATCACAAGGTGCATGATCATTACTGTTCCAGACAACCTGACATGAACAGAGAAAACTCCGGACCAGTATGATAATACACCACAGACAATATATTTAAAATCAATGATGAGTTTCAATTGAAAAATTTGTATTAATGACTAATAATGAGGTAATAGGAGGTAAAAAGGCAATGAATGTAAGAGGAGTGAACAGAGGAGGACAAAGTAAGGAGACAAAGTAAGGGCAGAGAGAGAGGGATGAAGAGAGGAGGAAGAGGGGAGAAATGACCTTTAGCAGAGCTCTTTTTCTCCCAGAGGTAGTCAAAGACAATGCCCAGGTCTCTGGCGTACTCCTCTCCGTACCAAACCAACAGCTCCTCTCCAACAGCTATGGGCTTACAGCAGCGGTACAGAATCCCTCCTCTGTACTGGAAGGACACCAGATTCTGTTCTTCTTCACGACGAGCACAGTTCACATACCTGAGAGAAAGAGAGAGAGAGCAGTAGGGGGTTAATTATGTGCAAGAGACTGAGGTTATCAACTATCAAATATAGTATGAAACAGGTAGGTGCAGTGGTTCCTCGCAATGGCGGAATGATGCAATTTACCACAATTTACCACGATCTGCCACCATCTACCAGAAAGTGTTGAAGCATAAAGCTCAAAATGTTTAATTGAGGAACCACTGTAGGTACAGAGAGAAACAGAAGGAGGAAGAGGACTGTGAGACTTCCTCTGTACTTCAGTGTTGCTCACCTCATCCAGTTGGAGTGAGTGTCTCTCCCAGCATCGATGTAGTCGTCCCAGTGTCTGCTCTTGTAGATCTGAGGATAACAACTATTCATAATTAAAGTTTTGATCAGGTTGGAAAAAATGTAAGAACAGCCCAATGACATACACACACACACACTTCTCTCACCACCCAGGAGTAGCCACTCTCCATGGCTTGGTCCTTGTCTGTGAGCTCTCCTTCATAAGGTCCATAGTGGACTCCTGCAGGCACAGTGTTTCCTTGGTTGAACACCCCCAATCCTGCTTCAGGGATGCTTGATGTCCTGATCTCCAGGCCGGACGGCAGGGTGAGTCTGGCCCTGTCAGAGGCTCCTAGAGGGGCAGGGATGTCAGGGACGAAGAGGGGAGGACCATGGACCACACACTCCTCCATGAAGAAAGACTTGCAGTCCTCACAGACTGGGAGAGAGAAAGAGAAACAGAACATGTTAAACGTCAGTTATTATGATGATGATGAAGACATGCATTTAAAATGTAAAAAACCATCGTGGTTGAGCGAAAGAGAGCACACAAAAAACTATACATACCTCAGCTTAAACATCAGCGCCACAGGTAAGCTGTGAACGATCTGACAGACAAGGCAAGAAGGGCCTTATGCTCCATCAAAAGGAACATAAAATTCGACATACCAATTAGGATCTGGCTAAAAATACTTGAATCAGTTATAGAACCCATTGCCCTTTATGGTTGTGAGGTCTGGGGTACGCTCACCAACCAATAATTCGCAAAATGTGAGAAACACCAAATTGAGACTCTGTATGCAGAATTCTGCAAAAAACAAATACAAAGTAAAACACCAAATAATGCATGCAGAGCAGAATTAGGCCGATACCCGCTAATTATCAAAATCCAGAAAAGAGGCATTATATTCTACAACCACCTAAAAAGAAGCAATTCCCAAACGAAAGCCATCACACACAGAGAGATGAACATGTAGAAGAGCCCCCTAAGCAAGCTGGTCATGGGGCTCTGTTCACAAAGACAATTGTATTTTTATTTAACCTTTATTTAACTAGGCAAGTCGGTTAAGAACAAATTCTTATTTACAATGACTGCCTACCGGGCAACAGTTAACTGCCTTGTTCAGGGGGAGAACAACACATTTTTACCTTGTCAGCTCGGGGATTCGATCCAGCAACCTTTCAGTTACTGGCCCTCTAACCACTAGGCTACCTGCCGCCCCACAAACAGACCCCACAGAGCCCCAGGACAGCAACACAATTAGACCCAACCAAATCATGAGAAAACAAAAAGATAATTACTTGACACATTGGAAAGAATTAACAAAAAAACTGAGCAAACTAGAATGCTATTTGGCCCTAAACAGAGAGTACACAGAGGGAGAATACCTGACCACTGTGACTGACTATGTACAGACTCAGTGAGCATAGCCTTGCTATTGAGAAAGACCGCCGTAGGCAGACCTGGCTCTCAAGAGAAGACAGGCTATGTGCACACTGCCCACAAAATGAGGTGGAAACTGAGCTGCACTTCCTAACCTCCTGCCAAATGTATGACCATATTAGAGACACATATTTCGCTCAGATTACACAGACCCACATAGAATTTGAAAACAAATCCAATTTTGATAAACTCCCATATCTATTGGGTGAAATACCACAGTGTGCCATCACAGCAGAAATATCTGTGACCTGTTGCCACAAGAAAAGGGCAACCAGTGAAGAACAAACAACATTGTAAATACAACCCATAATTATGTTTATTTATTTTGCCTTTGGTACTTTAACTATTTGCACATCATTACAACACTGTAAATAGAAATTATATAACAGTTCAAATGTCTCTATTCATTTGGAACTTATGTGAGTAATGTTTACTGTTTACTTTTGTTTATCTACTTCACTTGATTTGGCAATGTAAACATGTGTTTCCCATGCCAATAAAGCCCATTAAATAGAGAGAGAGAGCGAGAGCGAGAGCGAGAGAGAGAGAGAGCGCGACTCACAGAGGTAGTGATCATCTTTGGGGACCTCCTCCTCTGTGTAAGTGATTCTTGGTCTGTCTCTCAGGTTTTTGCTGCGCTTGTATGTGTTCAGCTCTGATTGCTGCCTTTTCAGCCACTCTCTCTTAGACAGGCCTGGTACACACACACACACACACACACACACACACACACACACACACACACACACACACACACACACACACACACACACACACACACACACACACAAAATAAGCTATTTTCTCTGAAGCCCCTTTTAAATCACCATATCAAACCCTAACAGTATATTCTTGTCTGTCTGTTACCTGAGGTTGATGGTTTGGGGTGCAACAAAGCCCCTTGCTGAGTGGAACTCCCTGCCTCCCCTCCACTGTTGCTCGCTTCACTCTGACCCTCCTGGAAAGAGACAAGAGGAGAGTTCAAACTGCCCACTGGGTCTGTGAGTCATCATCACTTGACCTTTGATTTGAAGCAACATTAACTTCTTAGGGAGCGGCTCCCGAGGTGACGGTTTTGGAGAGTCTGGCGTGCCCAAAGTAAAATGCCTCCCACTCAGGCCCAGAAAATAGGATATGCACATAATTAGTACTATTGGATAGGAAACACTCTGAAGTTTCTAAAAGTGTNAAGCAGGAAGAATAGGTACAGGAAATGGCCAAGGTAGCTCAGATGTCAACAAGTTTTCTCGTGCGCGAGTCTGGCTGCGCGCCCCACTTTATTTTACTTATATAACGTTTAGGTGACCATCCGAGTGAAATATTATCGCTAATATTCATAAAAGGATAGCTAAGGATGCATTTTAACTGGTATTTGATTTGTTTAGGAAAAGTTTATAGGTATATTTGAACGCGTTCTCTTCACGTTTCAATGGGCGATTCGACGTTGGATTTTCTGAACATAACGCACCAACCAAACAGAGATTTATGGATATAATAAATGACTTTTTCTAACAAAAGAACCATGGATTGTCTTCGTTGGACACTTGGGAAGCCCTCAGCAGAAGTTCTTCAAAAGGTAAGGGATTTGTTTTCGCTGTGAAATGTGTTTTGTGTGAACCGCGATGGTTTATGAATTTATGCTAATGGAAAATATGAGGAGGTGCTACCCTCAAACAATCAAATGTTGTGCTTTCGCCGTAAAGCCTTTTTGAAATCTGACAACGCTGTGATATTGACAAGAAGCAGGGCTTTTGATGACTATGCAACACTTGTATATTGATGAATGTTTAATAATTCAACTTTTGGATTTTGAATTTGGCGCCTTGCATTTCACCGGGTAGTGTCGGGAGTAGCGCCCCACTGCTCCCTAAGTAGTTAATGAAAATATATTGTGTGTTGTGTTATGTGTATGACAGTAACACACACCTTGACTCCTAGCCCCTCCTGTGCTCCACTGTGGGTGTCTGCTGTGCTGCTGTCTCTGAGGAAGGCCACTTCTTCTTCAGTCAGCTCCTCCATTAATGTCTGGGCGGGTTCTGTCCCCATATTACTGGGTCCTGCCTCCTCGCCGCTGGGGGGCTGCTGAGGACCAAAGGAGAGGGGTGGGGGGGACAGAGCGTTATATGACAATGATGAATAGACAGTTGTCAGCCCTCTTTATCTACAGTAGAGCAATTACATTCTGAACATGATATACATTTTGAATTCAGGCTGTAAAACAAAATGGGGTGTAAATACTTTCTGAAGACACTGTATATGCATCATTTAGTTAATTGGTTTACACTTCATAGCTCCAGTCCTTGAGAGGACTAGTATCTGCTAGTGTAGTGAAGAAGAGAAACGAAAACTCACAAGATGTATAACATGCACCTGTGCAGGTGTTTTAAAAAACAGTTACTTGTACTGTAGGTGTAGCAGGTGTGGCAGGTTTGTCAGGCTGAGGGACTCCCTGAGATACTGCTGGTCTCCTGGTTGGGAGTCGGAAGCTCCGGGATGCTGTGGGGAAAGATCAGAGAATTAATATAAGTCCTACCTAGCTACTAACAGACCTCTTCTATTAGGGACGTCAAATGTTCAGCCTGCTGCACAGACCCTAGCCTAGAGCGCCTGGTTAAATTGTGCTTAGGACCATTTTTTATTCATCTCTAAAATGGTTAAAAACTAGTGAGAAATATATGTGATTATATAAAAGATCTGTGAGTTTGCTTCATTTACTATCATGCTAACTTAAGATATTTAATTATTTCAATTCATGTATTTTACACTACTTTCCCTGAAGTGGACAGTATGTTACTACTTTAAACAACCCCATGTTTTGACCACATCGAATTGGGGGAAATAACCTCCTTTTGACCTCAGATTGATGATGTCAGTATAAAGGTTTATAGTCAAAATGGCACAGAATGGATCAATTACATAAAACAGATTAATATTTTTGGTTTTGTACTGTTGATTTTGTTATACAGTGCATTCAGAAAGTATTCAGACCCCTTTCCCTTTCCCACATGTTGTTACTTTACAGCCTTATTCTAAAATGGATTAAATAAAAAATGTCCACATCTACACAAAATACCCCATAATGACAAAAGCATGTTTTTAGAAACGTTTGCATTTTTTAAAACATAAATACAATTTAAAACACAAATACCTTATTTACATACGTTTCCAGACCCTTTGCTATGAGACTTGAAATTGACCTAAGGTGCATCCTGTTTCCATTGATCATCATTGAGATGTTTCTACAACTTGATTTGAGTCCACATGTGGTAAATTCACAACCCCCTTGCCCATTTTAAACATTTACTGGAGGATTTTTATTTGTGTATTGCTTGTAACTGCTTCGGGTAATGCAAGTTCTTGTGCTGTTAGGGGAATAACCTGTGTGTAAACATAATAATCTGCTGCTATATTTTTTGTGTTATCTGTGATCGTTTTGTTTGTCTTGTGTAGTTTGTTAATCATTGTACCTAAACTGTATATATAAACATGTATACGCAGGGCCCAGCTGTAAAAGAGACCTTGGTCTCAGTCTGTGTTCCATGTTGAAATAAAGGTATATAAAAAAATATATATATTTAAAAAATATATATTCAATTGATTGGACATTATTTGGAAAGGCACACACGTCTATATAAGGTCCCACAGTTGACAGTGCATGTCAGAGCAAAAACCCAAGCCATAAGGTCGAAGGAAATGTCCGTAGAGCTCCGAGGAAGGATTGTGTCTAGGCACAGATCTGGGGAAGGGTACCAAAAAATGGTCTGCAGCATTGAAGGTCCCCAAGAACACAACGGCCTCCATCATTCTTAAATGGAAGAAGTTTGGAACCATCAAGACTCTTTCTAGAATTGGCCGCCTGGCCAAATTGAGCAATCGTTGGAGAAGGGCCTTGGTCAGGGAGGTGACCAAGAACCCGATGGTCACTCTGACAGAGCTCTAGAGTTACTCAGTGGAGATGGGATAAGCTTCCAGAAGGACAACCATCTCTGCAGCACTCCACCAATCAAGCCTTTATGATAGAGCGGCCAGACGGAAGCCACTCCTCAATAAATGGCACATGACAGCCCGTTTGGAGTTTTCCAAAAGGACTCTCAGACCACGAGAAACAAGATTCTCTGGTTTGATGAAACAAAGATTGAACTCCTTGGCCTGAATGCCAAGTGGCACATCTGGAGGAAACCTGGCACCATCCCTACGATGAAGCAGGGTGGTGGCAGCATCATGCTGTGGGGATGTTTTTCAGAGGCAGGGACTGGGAGACTAGTCAGGATCAAGGGAAAGATGAAGCCAAGTGGTATATAGGTAGGTCCTATCTATCTACTAGTCTAGTGGTATCTAAGTAGGTCCTACCTGTCTACTAGTCTAGTGGTATCTGGGTAGGTTCTACCTGCCTACTAGTCTAGTGGTATCTGGGTAGGTCCTACCTGTCTACTAGCCTAGTGGTATCTGGGTAGGTCCTACCTGTCTACTAGTCTAGTGGTATCTGGGTAGGTCCTACCTGTCTACTAG
>QNTS01002334.1:18633-31538 GCA_003317085.1 Hucho hucho | reverse complement strand
CTAGTGGTATCTGGGTAGGTCCTACCTGATTACTAGCCTAGTGGTATCTGGGTAGATCCTACCAGTCTACTAGTCTAGTGGTATCTGGGTAGATTCTACCTGTCTACTAGTCTAGTGGTATCTGGGTAGGTCCTACCTGTCTACTAGCCTAGTGGTATCTAGGTAGATCCTACCCGTCTACTAGTCTAGTGATATCTGGGTAGATCCTACCAGTCTACTAGTCTAGTGGTATCTGGGAAGATTCTACCTGTCTACTAGTCTAGTGGTATCTGGGTAGGTCCTACCTGATTACTAGCCTAGTGGTATCTAGGTAGGTCCTACCTGTCTACTAGCCTAGTGTTATCTGGGTAGGTCCTACCTGATTACTAGCCTAGTGGTATCTGGGTAGATCCTACCAGTCTACTAGTCTAGTGGTATCTGGGTAGATCCTACCTGTCTTCTAGCCTAGTGGTATCTGGGTAGGTCCTACCTGCCTACTAGTCTAGTGGTATCTGGGTAGGTCCTACCAGTCTACTAGTCTAGTGATATCTGGGTAGGTCCTACCTACTAGTCATACTGAGAAGAGTCATACTGAGTTAGGTTCCTGTTTCTCTCTTGATATTCAATAAGCATCATAGACTAGTACTAACAGGCCTTCTCTTAGCCCTCCTTTTCTACTAACATGATACGTCTTATAACAGCCTCGTTTATTACTACTGTTCTACCTGGTGGGCATCTCTCCAGTCGAGGGGTCCACTCATCTTCCTCTGAGTCGCTGGGTGCAAAAAGCAGAGCAGTGTTCAACAATTTAGGCCTGCCTCTCCTCATAAACCCAGGTACCTGGGAGTTCAGCCCTGAGGGACACATTAGCACACACAGTGATCAATACAACACACAGTAGAGTGGTGTAGAGCAGTTTCGACCAGCAAGGTCTGAGCAAAAATGTTGAAGTTTTACAGTGAATTTCCTGCTATATGGGGAGGTAACCTCCAGGATATTTTGGGGGATGGGGCCCTAAGAGAAACCAGGCCTTGTGGGAGATGTTAGAGTTGCGAAAATCAAATCTGGTATCAGGACAAAAGGTGACACAGAGTCACCAAGTAAGTTCTAATTATTTTTATTCACTCAAGCAATAAATGGTAAATGCAATCTTCGTATATACGGCTTCAATGTAGTACCACGCAGGGTTAACAGAGAACTGGCCAACACCCTAAAAGGTCCCTTATAAATACCCCGACAGTGATAGTTCCCGCTTTGTGAGCTGGCCTGTCAGGGTAGAGACTGGGCGTGGTTTAGACTTGCCCAGCCTATCGGTGGCGCACAGGCTGGTCCCAGCCCCTTGGCGCTTCAGCTGTCCGGGGTTACTGAGGCCACAGGCTCAGTCCTGTTCCTGTCTCAACCCAAAACTGACTGTCTGCTGTCTGCAACATTGTTTCCATGAATGTGTCAATATCTTCAACATACTTCAGCTAGTCACACCATATGTTTCACAACCCACTGTATTGTTCCACAACTTGTCAGCCTTAGCTCATACACATTCAAGTCTAGCAAAGAAACATATTCTCAAACCTAACAGAGCTGCGGGTTGGGTATGTGGTATGCCAGTGAGTAGAGACATGGCCCAATACAACACAAAGGCAGAGACTCCTCTAGAACAGGAGTAAAAAAAACAAAAGTAACACTGATAAATCTAAAATGTCATTTTGTCTCTGTTCAAATCAAGGACACTTACCTATAGTAAGCATAGCCAGGTGGTTCCTCTTCAAGTTTCTGTACCGAACTTTCTCACATTTCACTAGATGGGTCCATTCCATCTTTGAGAAATAAGGCTTCAAATCATGGAAATCATCCTAGTGGGAGTGCACAAGTGTATGATGTTGGCTCAGGTATAAATGCCACAAGCAGTAATCACCTGAACATCTCAGATAGCTACGTTAGATAGATGGCTAAATGTTATAGTAACGTTACCTCGTTAGTTACCTACCGTTAGCTGATAGGATAGCTAGGCATTTTTCAACTCACCTCCTCCGAAGAACTCATCCTTGCTTGCTGTTGTCTTCCTTGAAGTCCTTTGACCCTGAACTTGTAGCTACAGAAACGTTACACCTATTGCTAGTCAAATTCGAAATATAGGAAAATTGTTAGCTAATATCATTATCAACTGTTAATTTGTCAGCAAGTTGTTAATTTGATTATTTTGGTAAACTAGCTAACGTTAGCATTACCTTAGCTAGATAACTACCATTAGCTAGACACATTTATTTCTGTACAGTAACGTTGCAGTAGCTAGCTAATTAAACACTGGCGAACTTGTTGATGGTAATTTAGCTAGCTACAATACGAACTAACAAATTATTCTCGATAACATAGCAATGGTTGTACAATGTTGAGCCTGTTATTCTTGCTATCTAGTTAAATTACCTTCCGTTTGAAACCGTTGGTTGGAAAAGCTTTAAACTGAGGTAAACTGTGCGAGCAGCCCAATGGCCGCGAGACAACTTCTGGCGCCAAACATACAACCGCGCGAAAGACCGTGGAAAATCACTGACTGAACTCTCTCTGCCCAGTTACCGCCAGTGGTGCACGACGCAGGGATTGTGGGAGTCGACTCCGAATTCTGTGATTGGATTCATTGGAGTCGACTCTTGTTCGACTCCCAGAAAACGTTGAAGCGGATGCGCACACACGCACAACCACCCCATTATTGCGGAGTCCTACTAGGAATACTGCATTTGCGTTCTAGAGGACTGACATGGCCATGATGCTGACCATTTGTCTATAAAATGCGTATTTTGTTTGAATATAGAGGGTGAAATGTAGGAACTATAATATTTCAGTGATATTTCTGCTGTGCTCTGCTTTGACGGATCCCATGGGCTGATGCTGTGATACACCTATTATTTGCTATGTTAAAGCCCTATTTGGACAGGTATTACTAGAGACGTTGGTTTTGTAATTATTATCCAAGCATGTGCGCTATTCCAGAGGACGTTTCACACAGTATTAGTTTTCCAAACTGCCCTCTGTAATTCTTAATTTGTTCTAATTCAAATCAAATTTTATTGGTCACATACAGATATTTTGCAGATGTTATTACGGGTGTAGCGAACTGCCCTCCAACAATTGAATTGACTCTTATGACTCTTACAACGGAACCCTGGAGGATGTTATTGTAGGCGTGAATATATTTTCTACATCATGTCTAGACGATTATAGGCTACACTGATAACTCGTGCTTGGCAGCCAAAGGTCTCCCCATAATATTTCAATTGATGACGTGATGAAGTGTAATCATAATTATTATTTTAGCGATCCATCCACGGTAGACGTCCTTCCTAATAACAATGACCATCCTGCTGATTTCAGCAGCTCAACCGTATTTGCACTAGATACATATTACCAAGATAGAGCCAATGTGCACGGTTCTGACTGTCTGTCGGCCTGCCCCGATCCTCTTTCTCTTTGCTATGAAAACGCTAGTATGTGTTTGGTCTTCGGTCTGATGCATGTAGAAAAGCTCAGCATACTCATTGATAGCCCCTACTTTAGTGAACTTGAGCGAGACATTGCAAGCCAAGATTTTGCGAAAAACAGCATTGCTTACATCTTTTGATTACCGATGCACGGTTCTGACTGTCAGCCACCTACAAATGCCTGACTATGCCCCTTCCATCTCTCTCTCTCATGCTAGCTTGCTCCTCCTTTGTTGTAAAATGCGAGAGTTTATGTTCTCAAAGTAGACTACAGAAAATTGTTTCCTTCCCAGAGGAATCGAAGCTTGACACTCAGAAATGGGTCGACTGGTAAGGAGTCGAGGAATCGATTATTTTGGAGTCGACTCCCCACCTCTAGTTGCAACTTTCCAGTGTTGCTGTTGTTGCTGTCCATGGCGCTGACAGTCCAGCCAGTCTGTCTCTTCATTATCTGATAGAGCTCAGTGGTTGACTGTTTCTTTCTATGTAGAATTATTAGCTATACCCACAATGGTCTAAAATAGGTTTCTGAAATGAATGACTATTCAGACATAAATCCATTGCTTTTAGGCTACAGGCTACTGGACAGAATGTTCTCTGCACCAAGACACAGAGGGGAAGGAAAGGGGATACCTAGTCAATTGCACAACTGAACTCATTCAACCAAAATGTGTCTCCTGAATTTATCCCAATTCTGAATCAGAGAAGAGAGAGGGCTGTTTTAAATGATGTTATTGGCACACCAGGGGCAGTTGTTAACTGTCTTGCTGAAGGGCAGAACAGCAGATTTCCCCACATTGCCGGCTCTGGGATATGAACCAGAGATCTTTTGGTTACTGACCCAACACTCAACCACTTGGCTACCTGCCATCCCTAGACAAACACAGGGAGAGATAGATAGCCGGGGAGGGAAAGCAGAGGGAGAAAAAGAATAGAACAGCTACAGGGAGACAGAGAGAGCGGGAGAGAGAGAGAGAGAGGGGCCTGTACAGGGTGTATCCATCAGGTGTGGCAGGAGGTTGTAAGGCTGGATGGATAGCTCTTGTCTTCACTCCCACTGACACAGAGCTCACCTACCGCTTACACACACACACACACACACACACACACAAAATGAGGGATAGAGAGAAAGGGAGAGAGCGAGGAGAGTCAAAGAGAGAGAAAGTGATGAGAAGTGTGTGTAAGAGCCCAGCCCTGTGGGCAAAAAGGCAATATCCGTCACCATGGCATTAATTATAGTCTGTATTCATTAGAGTGTCCCCTGGGGGCCTGGGTTATTATACAGGCCCCAATTAGGCCTGCTGTGAGCTAATGACGCCGGAGCCTCAGCCTGGGTCGGACAGGGAGCGATGGGAGGAATACGGAAGTATACAGGGATGAAATGCCTTCATCAGCCCTTTTCTTACCTATGCATAGTCACTTCGCCCCCACCTACATGTACAGATTACCTCAACTAGCCTGTACCCCTGCACACTGACTCGGTACCGGTGCCCCTGTATATAGCCCCCACCTACATGTACAGATTACCTCAACTAGCCTGTACCCCTGCACACTGACTCGGTACCGGTGCCCCTGTATATAGCCTCGTTATTGTTATTCTTATTGTGTTACTTTTATTATTATTTTTTATTTTAGTCTACTTGGTAAATAGTTTCTTCTTCTTGAACTGCGCTGTTGGTTAACGGTTTGTAAGTAAGCATTTCATGGTAAAGTCTACACTTGTTGTATTCGGCGCATGTGACAAATAAAATTTGATTTGATTGGGGGCCGTGCTCTGATGTGAATTGGGCTGTGTAATCTGGTGTAATCTGGTACTGTGATGTGAATGGTAGGCTGTTTAATCTGGGGCTGTGATTTGAATGGGGGCTGTGTAATCTGGTGCTGTGATTTGAATGGGGGCCGTGTAATTTGGTGCTGTGATGTGAATGGGGGCCGTGTAATCTGGTGCTGTGATTTGAATGGGGGCCGTGTAATCTGGTGCTGTGATGTGAATGGGGGCCGTGTAATCTGGTGCTGTGATGTGAATGGGGGCCGTGTAATCTAGTGCTGTGATGTGAATGGGGGCAGTGTTATCTGGGGATCTATAAGTCTTTGCTAGGTAAAGCTCCGCCTTATCTCAGCTCACTGGTCACCATTGCAACACCCACCCGTAGCACGCGCACCAGCAGGTATATTTCACTGGTCATCCCCAAAGCCAACACCTCCTTTGGCCACCTTTCCTTCCAGTTCTCTGCTACCAATGACTGGAACGAATTGCAAAAATCACTGAAGTTGGAGACATATCTCCCTCACTATCTTCAAGCATCGGCTGTCAGAGCAGCTTACCAATCGCTGCAGTTGTACACAGCCCATCTGTAAAAGCCCATCCAACCTACTCCCTACCTCATCCCCATATTTGTTTTTAGTTTTTTCTGCTCATTTGCACACCAGTATCTCTACTTTAACATCTATCGCTCCGGTGTTAATTGCTCAATTGTAATTACTTCGCCACTATGGCCTATTTATTGCCTTACCTCCTTACTTAATTTACACACACTGTATACAGATTTTCTATTGTGTTATTGACTGTACGTTTGTTTATCCCGTGTGTAACTATGTGTTGTTGTTTTTGCCGCACTGCTTTGCTTTATCTTGGCCAGGTCGCAGTTGTAAATGATAACTTGTGGTTCTTACCTGGTTAAATAAAGGTGAAATAAATAAATACAAAATAAAAAAATGTGAATGGGGCAGAGCTTTCTTGTGCTGTGCCGCCCCCTCTGGTAGGCTGAGGTACTACAGGGAGGAATGGCGTTAGTGTGAGAAAGATTGTCAGGGAAGGACAGGGTTGTGTGTCTGATCTTCCTGTATCTACAGGCAGCATCATGACCGGAACCCTTGAGAACCAAGACCTAAAACCCAGACCAGAAGGTAAGGGGGGTTGGGGGTGTCCTTCTCATTTAAACCGTCTCCATTCATATCACTGAAACTGTAGAAACAACTGTCATTGACTAAAGTCCATAAGAGTCCTCAGAAAAGTTACAGTCCCTTGAAGGACAATGACAGTTGTTTCTACAGTCCCTTGAAGGACATCTACCCATTGCTCATCTTTACAGTGCCAACAGACAATAATAATGAAAGAGAGAGTGAGACCCAGTATAACAGACCCAGTATAACAGACCCAGTATAAGACAAGAAGACTGGTCTCGGCACCAGTGTAACGCTGCAACCTGGTCTCAGAGCATTTTGTATTATTCTGTATGTAAATCCGCAACACTCCATTTAGTATGATATGTTACGTTTCGTATGGTACGTATTAATTTGTGGAAGTCCATCTTCCATTTCGTATGATTAGTTATGAATTACAATTAGTATGATATGTTAGGTGTGGCAATAGGTTGGAAGGCTGGATGGATGGATCTGGACAGGCTCCCTGAGGGGCAGAGGAGGTCTTCAGTCCCACTGAAACAGCGCTTACACACACACACAGACACACACACACACACACACACGCACACAAAAGTACCCAATTGTCATACTTGAGTAAAAGTAAAGATCCTTAATAGAAAATTACACAAGTTAAAGTGAAAGTCACCCATTAAAATACTACTTGAGTAAAAGTCTAAAAGTATTTTTTGGTTTAAATATACTTAAGTATCAAAATTAAAACTATAAATAGTTTCACATTCCTTATATTAAGAAAACCTGATGGCATGATTTTCTTGTATTTTTTACTTACGGATAACCAGGGCCACACTCCAACACTCAGACATAATTTGTGTTTAATGAGTCTGCCAGATCAGAGGCAGTAGTGATGACCAGGGATGTTCTCTTGATTAGTGTGTGAATTGGACCATTTTCCTGTCCTGCTAAGCATTTCAAATGTAACAAGTACTTTTGGGTGTCAGAGAAAATGTATGGAGTAACAAGTACATTATTTTCTTTAGGATTGTAGTGGAGTAAAGTAAATATAAATTGTAAAGTAAAGTACTAAATACTTTAGTGCTTCAAATTATGTTTACCTTAAATTGACTCTGGGTGAGTGGATACTGAAAGGCTAGAAAGCATCCATCCAGAACAACAGATGATATCACCTCGGTATAACAGCCCCCATCAGAACTACAGATGATATCACCCCTGTATAACAGCCCCCACCAGAACTACAGATGATATTACCCCTGTATAATAGCCCCCATCAGAACTACAGATGATATCACCCCTGTATAACAGCCCCCACCAGAACTACAGATGATATTACCCCTGTATAAGAGCCCCCATCAGAACTACAGATGATATTACCCCTGTATAACAGCCCCCACCAGAACTACAGATGATATCACCCCTGTATAACGGCCCCATCAGAACTACAGATGATATTACCCCTGTATAACACACCCCATCAGAACTACAGATGATATTACCCCTGTATAACACCCTCCATCAGAACTACAGATGATATTACCCCTGTACAACGGCCCCTATCAGAACTACAGATGGCAGGGTCTACAGTCAATCACGGAGTACAAAAAGAAAACCAGCCCCGTCGCGGACCATGATGTCCTGCTCCCAGACAAACTAAACAACTACTTTGCTTGCTTTGAGGACAATACAGTGCCACCGACACGGCCCGCTACCAAAACCTGCAGGCTCACCTTCACCGCAGCCAACGTGAGTCAAATATTTAAGCGTGTTAACCCTCGCAAGGCTGCCGGCCCAGATGGCATCCCTGGCCGTGTCCTCAGAGCATGCGCAGGCCAGCTGGCTGGTGTGTTCACGGACATATTTAATCAATCCTTATCCCAGTCTGCTGTTCCCACATGCTTCAAGAGGGCTACCATTGTTCCTGTTCCCAAGAAAGCTAAGGTAACTGAGCTAAATGACTATCACCCCGTAGCACTCACTTCCGTCATCATGAAGTTCTTTGAGAGACTAGTCAAGGATCATATCACCTCCATCCTGCCAGACACCCTGGACGCACTCCAATTTGCTTACCGTCCCAAAAGGTCCACAGACGACGCAATCGCAATCACACTGCACACTGCCCTAACCCATCTGGACAAGAGGAATACCTATGTAAGAATGCTGTTAATCGACTACAGCTCAGCATTTAACACCATAGTACCCTCCAAACTCGTCATTAAGCTCGAGACCCTGGGTCTCGACCCAGCCCTGTGCAATTGGGTCCTGGACTTCCGGACGGGCCGGCCCCAGGTGGTGAGGTTAGGAAACAACATCTCCACCCCGGTGATCCTCAACACTTTTTGTCACCAAAAACACTCACAAACCTCTACAGGTGCACAATCTATATACTTTATATAATGTTTACATATCCTACATTACTCATCTCATATGTATATACTGTACTCCATACCATCTACTGCATCTTGCCTACGCCGGTCAGCCATCGCTCATCCATATATTTATATGTACATACTCGTGCTCATTCCTTTACACTTGTGTGTATAAGGTAGTTGTTATGAATTGTTAAGATTACTTGTTAGATACTACTGCATGGTCGGAACTAGAAGCACAAGCATTTCGCTACACTCGCATTAACATCTGCTAACCATGTGTATGTGACAAATAAAATTTGATTTGATTTGAGATGCTATTACCCCTGTATAACACCCCCCATCAGAACTACAGATGATATTACCCCTGTATAACACCCCCCATCAGAACTACAGATGATATTACCCCTGTATAACACCCCCCATCAGAACTACAGATGATATTACCCCTGTATAATCAAATCAAATTTGATTACTTTATACTTTATTTAAGAGTTTCCTTTCCAAATCAGAGTTGAATAAACCACTTTTCCAATCTTTTTGGCTCTATAACAAAGAACAAACAGCAAAAACATATATGTGATCAATTACAAATCTTGGAATCAGCTATTAAAGGCTACCAGAACCCACTAGATTCTCCAATTACATTGAATGAACTCCAGGACAAAATACAAAACCTCCAACCTGAAAAGGCCTGTGGTGTTGATGGTATCCTCAATGAACTGATAAAGTATACAGACCACAAATTCAAATTGCTTATACTTAAACTCTTTAACATCATCCTCAGCTCTGACATCTTCCCCAATATTTGGAACCAAGGACTGATCACCCCAATCCACAAAAGTGGAGACAAATTTGACCCCAATAACTAGTGAGATACGCGTCAACGGCAACCTTGGGAAAATCCTCTGAATGACCATTAACAGCAGACTCGTACATTTCCCCAGTGAAAACAATGTACTGAGCAAATGTCAAATTGGCTTTTTACCAAATTACCGTACGACAGACCACGTATTCACCCTGAACACCCTAATTCACAAACAAACAAACCAAAACAAAGGCAAAGTCTTCTCATGCTTTGTTGATTTCAAAAAAAGCTTTTGACTCAATTTGGCATGAGGGTCCGTAATGTATTTCTGTATTGTTTTAGTGATTCAACATAGTGAAGGCGTAGGCTCAGGTTTTCTGGGTCTCTATGTTTTTGGTTGGATAGGTTTCTCAATTTCTTTCTTAGGTTTTTGCATTCTTCATCCAACCATTTGTCATTGTTTTCTATTTTCTTAGGTTGTCTGCTTGAAATGTTTAGATTTGATATGGAAGCTGAGAGGTCAAATATAATGTTTAGGTTTCTACTGCCAAGTTTACACCTTCACTATCACAGTGAAATGTTTTCTCCAGGAAGTTGTCTAAAAGGGATTTCATTTGTTGTTGCCTAATTGTTTTTTGGTAGGTTTCCACACTACTTTCCTTCCATCTAAAGCATTTCTTAATATTGTACAGTTCCTTTGGCTTTGAAGCCTCATGATTGAGTATTGCTCTGTTCCAGTAGACTGTTATTTTGCTGTGATCTGATAAGGGTGTCAATGGGCTGACTGTGAACGCTCTGAGAGACTCTGGGTTGAGGTCAGCGATAAAGTAATCTACAGTACTACTGCTAAGAGATGAGCTATAGGTGTACATACCGTAAGAGTCCCCTCGAAGCCTATCATTGACTATGTACAGATCCAGCGTGCGACAGAGATGCAGGAGTTGTGACCCGTTTTTGATGGTTGTTTTGTCATAGTTGTGTTTAAGGGAGCATATTTGAAAGGGAATACTGTCACCTCCAGGTAGGTGTTGGTCCCCCTCTGTGCTGACGGTGTCAGGTTCTTGTCCAGTTCTGGCATTTAGGTCGCCAATGACTAGTACATGTTCCTGGGCCTGGAAACTGTTGATCTCCCCCTCTAGGATGGAGAAGCTGCCATGGTTAAAGTATGGGGATTCTAGTTGGGGGTTATAGGTAGCACACAGGAGGACATTTTTCTCTGTTAAGATCATTTTCTTATTAATTTCTAGCCAGATGTAAAGTGTTCCTGTTTTGACTTATTTAACAGAGTAGGTTAGGTCTGCTCTATACCAAATCAGCATACCCCCTGAGTCTCTTCCCTGTTTCACACCTGGTAGTTTGGTGGATGGGACTACCAGCTCTCTGTAACCGAGAGGGCAACCAGTGGATCAGTCTCCTTTATACCATGTTTCTTGTAGGATGACAATGTCTCTCTCTTGTTTTGGGCCAGGTCTGCACATCAATTGATCCCATTGATTCTGTCAGACTGACCCAAAGCACACAGGTCAAAGACATAGCTGTCTTGTCTGGATGTATAATCCTCCTACAGGGCTTAGGTCAGATCCCTGCGCCATACATCAACATACACAATGCAGGCACACACACATACACACGAGCGTGCGCATGTGCACACCACCACACACAAACACACTTACACACACACACACGTCACAGAATCCCGTTCCGCTCCCGAGAATAGCCACACGCTGTACCGAAAATGACTGGAATGGTAATTTCTGTGGTTTTAGCATGTATTCCCAAATGCAGACACAGGAGGCAGATGGTTGGAGTCTTACAATGTTTATTAATCCAAAGGGGTAGGCAAGAGAATGGTCGTGGACAGGCAAAAAGGTCAAAACCAGATCACAGTCCAGGAGGTACAGAGTGGCAGACAGGCTTGTGGTCAAGGCAGGCAGAATGGTCAGGCAGGCGGGTACAAAGTCCAGAAACAGGCAAGGGTCAAAACCGGGAGGACTAGAAAAAGGAGAATGCAAATGGAGCAACCTCATGAAGAGAGTGTACTGCCTGTATGGAGCAACCTCATTAAGAATGTGTACACACCACCTTTCCCAACCTCCATGCTGACTAAAGCTTACACCAATCTGATCCATCTACATGTGTTATCTTTAAAACCTGCCCCATTGTTCTTCCTGTAAACACTGGCCTGTTGTCTTCCATACTGATCCCACCTGCTGGGAGCCTCACGCTCAGATTAGCGTCATGTTCTATCAGACTGTTCATTAAAAAGCCGATTTACTATTGACAGGTGGGCCTTGCATTTCCAATCACCTTCAGCTGTGTGTGTGTGTGTGTGTGTGTGTGTGTGTGTGTGTGTGTGTGTGTGTGTGTGTGTGTGTGTGTGTGTGTGTGTGTGTGTGTGTGTGTGTGTGTGTGTGTGTGTGTGAGACAATGCATTAACCTTTCAATCTAGCCACAGAGGGAGAGGGGTGAGTTGTCTATTTGGCCCTTAACAGAGAGCACAGCGTGGCAGAATACTTGACCACTGTGACTGACACAAAATTAAGGAAAGCTTTGTCTGTGTAAAGACTCAGTGAGCATAGCCTTGCTATTGAGAGAGGCCGCCGTAGGCAGAGGAGTTGAGTGTGAAGGAGAGAGGGGAGGAGAGGAGAGGGAGAGTGGAGGAGAGTGAGAGGAGAGGGAGAGGAGAGANGCTAGTCTGGAACTAGTCGTGAATTAGTCTGGAGCTAGTTTTGAGCTAGTCTTGAACTAGTTTGGAGCTATTCTTGAACTAGTCTGGAAATAGTCTGGAGCTAATCTGGAACTAGTCTTGAGCTAGTCTTAAACTACTCTGGACAGTTATTCTCAGCTGCTGTGACTGAGGACAGTGCAGCATTGAAGTACGGTACGGTATGAAGGAAGGCACATACTGCACATTACAGTAGACCTATAGGCTACCTGTCTAGGCAGGCTTGAATAATGCCCCTAGCCTGTAGGCTACTATAGAGTGCATCATAGACCTATATAATTGGAGTGCGCATGGCTTTTGCACATGGCTGAGTGGAAGAGGAAAGAGGGAAGGAAGGAGGGAGTGGATGAGGGAGAATATAGCATGTGGTGTTGGTCTTGGTTCGTGCCATTGGATCTTTGAGCTGAGTACACAGTAGGCTAGGTTACAGTACTGCCCCAGTGGATCTTTGAGCTGAGTATACAGTAGACTAGGTTGCAGTACTGCCCCGGTGGATCTTTGAGCTGAGTATACAGTAGGCTAGGTTACAGTACTGCCCCGGTGGATCTTTGAGCTGAGTATACAGTAGACTAGGTTACAGTACTGCCCCGGTGGATCTTTGAGCTGAGTATACAGTAGGCTAGGGATACAGTACTGCCCCGGTGGATCTTTGA